>DVZL01006346.1:0-11437 GCA_018236625.1 Lasaia peninsularis | reverse complement strand
AATCGAAATAAAAATATATACGGGTTATATGAAAGTAATAACCTTTTTAATTTAATCTAATATTATTTGACAACTATAGTTTTTTCTTCGTGGTACGCTGTACGGGGACGCGCTGATCTCTGGCAATGCATAATTTCGGTTCGCTATTTTGAAATAAACGTCATTCGAGTTATGAATACGCACGAATATGTTTTATTGCTTTATTAAAATCGTGGATTTTGTCATAATCATTAATTTTGTATTTTTTTCGTTATCATTTTGTTACTGTTGTTAGTTTTGTTAAATATTGCCTCCATTTTATCGTTTTTGTTATTTTTTATTATGTATTTGTGTATAATGGAATGGATGCATAATAATAATATCTATTTCTATTCGTATTTTTCTATGGATGCTTGCAACAATTCCTTTACTAATAATTTGTTAAATATTTAAAAAAATAAATACTTTTTTATTTTGACCCAAATGTTGGGAACTTCAGAAAGTTTGTTTACATAATTTATACCTTCTCGTGACAGATAGTATAGATAGTTACATCAAAACGTACCGTTACACCTCACAGGCGATTAAAATATCAAAGTACTATTTTTATTTCATCTAGTCCTGGTTTCCCGTCTGGGTTGCAGAGGCCAGATGTCAGTCGTTTTGTATAAAAACTGGCCCACTTGTCCTAGATTAGGAAACGGGATGAGTTTAGAACAAGGATTTTCTTTATTGGCTTGCAGTACTGAAAGCTTGACTTTATAAGTAAGTATTCACAAAAGCATGCTTTTTAAAATTCAGTACCAAAAGGGTAAAAATGAGACCCTATTACTTAAACTCTGCTCTCTGTGTCTATTTATATGTTACCATACTGTATATCTCATAAACTATGATGGAAAGTTTAAATTTTCATAGATTATGTATTTATGTCATAAATATAAAACAAATATTATAAAAGGTGCTCTCACACAAAAAAACGGGATTTTTGGCGTTTTTTACACACTATAGTATTAAAATCGTCATGCGCGAGTCCGTCTCGCACTTGGCCGGTTTTTTTCTAACCAATCGAAATTCGCGTTGCGAAACTTGTTTGATTACGTGTCCGGTTGAATATGTTTACTTATACCCGAGCAAGCAAAATCACGTCCCCAATTAATAAAAACCCCATGAGCCCAATGATAATAATGTATCACTAATATCCGGGTGTAATCATGCGTAGATTAGTATTTCCGATGGTCCGTGGCCATGTTGTATTGTGAATTTTCATTTAGCTAACCATGAATCAAGCCGCCATTAATCGCGTACAAAATAGCCTGAATTAAGCACAGCTTTTGATGTTTGGCTAGGTTGAAATACTCTCGAATATGTAATGTACAGTTGGCTACGTAATAATTTTTAACAGTGTTGAGTTTTTTTCATGTGGTGTTTTAACAAAATTTGACATTTGATAGCTCATCCTCAGTGCTTAATAAAACTTCAACTTTGTTTTTTGTGGCATTTGAGGCACTGAAAATATATAAATAATTATTAATACTAATTATATAAAGAAACTACAATTAGAATAATGGAATAGTCTTTAAAGTATGAAAATGAATAAATTTGTAGTAAGCAGCTTACATGACAAAATTATCTATTATATTATTGATATAATTCACATAGATGTATGTATATGTATTTAGATTAGCCCACATAAGACTAACAAATCACCGGACATTATTATAGCAACACCTCAAAACAAATATTACACTATTAAAATGTAACTTAAGCTTTTCTTAAATATATGTCGCACATATGTTTGATTAGAAATATGTATCATATCATCTGTCACATCATGAGAGTTAATATCGTTGACTAATCGTTGGTTCTGACCTATATCTACGCCTCCGGGGTATGGGTGAAATTCTAATATGCTAATCTAAAAAAATCCATTCCTGTCCATCTCTACGTACTACGTTTATATCTTTAAAAGTACTCAACGGATATTGATGCGGATTTCTTTAATAGATAGTGATTTAAGCGGATGCTTTATGGATATATAACATGCATAACATACCCAAGCGAAATCAAGGCGGGGCGTTAGTTAAACTATAAATAAAGTCAATTCTTGAGTTTATTCATCAGTTCGCTTGTATTTGTGCCACCTGCTTGTTTGAAAATTTTTATTAAACCTTTATTCGTGCAGAACTGTACAGGCTCTGTCATACAAACTAGTTTGATCTAATGATTGATGAGTGAAGTATGAATAATGGCTTGTAGTTGACAACTCTGTACCCGTCTCTGTCACTCTGAATTTAAAAAAGAGCGACAACAATCTTTGTTGAAAATGTAAAGGTGCATTCACACCAAAATTACTTTTTTATATAAAACTTTACAAATGATTTGGAATCTTTCCGTGTTTGTTCGGGTTTTTTGTGTAGAATAGATCATTTGACCCCCTACTAGGCAGCTCGTAAGAGGCGAACGCAGGGTCACTATTAATAAGACCACTGATGGTAGAATGCTGTGCAGCAACTTGGTCGGGTACGGATCTACCACCCTACCTTTTTTTGCCACCATAATGACATTGTCATGTTCCGGTTTGGAGGGTAGGGTAGCCGGTAGACTTGCACATAAGGTCTAACAGCCCGACCACATACATGTCCATACAACATCTATGGTGTCCATAGGCCGCGGTTGTCTCTTACCATCAGGAGACCCGTGTGCCTGTTCGCCGTCTTATACTATAAAAAAAGCTTTTATATCAGATAGAAGTTTCAACAATTTCAGTAAAACGTTCCAAACTTTTTAACCGACTATATAAAGAAGCACTCAGAAAATGTACTTAATTTAGAAACAATCATTGGTACATAGCGGGGTTCGAACCTAGACTACCGAAATTTAAGTCTCAAGTGGCACCATTAGGCCAACGAGGCTCTTAGGATTTGAGAATGTTTTTTTTTTAATATGTTGCTACATAATTATTTAACAAATTACGAGCGGACTTTATTGATTTTTCAACTATCAATTTAATAGTAATTAGTTTACCTAAACCACCAGTTAATGAGATTGAAGTTGGAATTGAAGATTTCATAGAGTTTAAATTAGCTAAGACGTAAAAGTAGAGAAACCTTTAAAATGGCCACCATATATATTTTTTTATGAAACGAAGATAGTAGTTAAACTTCGACTACACCTTACGCTCGGAATAAGTAAACACAACGTGAAAGTTTTAACGAACAGAAAATTGAAAACTTTGATATTATCAGAATTGGTTAGAATTTAGGCTGAAAATTGTTGGTTACAAAAAATATTTACTCAAAAAAAAATCTACAAACCCATGACAAAGTTTTGAACCAGTCTAAAGAGCTAAGTCATGGGATAAAGTTGGTACTGGGAAAATTATCATAAAAGAGTGCCAGTGAAAAATTATTACATGATACTTTCTTATCTTCTGTGGTTTAGTGTAATCGATGTCCGGCTTTGATGCTAGAGGTCCTGGGTAGGATTTTTCAGTTTATCTATACAAATAAATAAAATGGAAGTGTCTATATGTAATATTAAAATAACAACTTTATACTAAATGCGTACGTATGTTTACAAGGTAAATACTATTTTTTAGAATTTTTGTCTGTTTGTTCCCGCTAATCTTCGAAACGGTTGGACCAATTATAACGGGATTTTCACTGGCAGATAGCTTACATTTGTTGATAAGAAGCAGCTTAGTCCATAATATATAAAATAGGCGGCGGACTTGCCATTTGTCACATCCTGGGACCTAATATCGTCAACTAATCGTGGGTGTGCAAGTATATAATTCTGCCTACCTATTGGGGGTGTAATTGTGCAATGCCTTTGTTTTTTTATCTTTCATGCCCTCTTCTTATAAATTATGAATTCTAACGAATCAATTTACATGACATAATTATAACAGAGTTTTGAAAGGCTTGTCTATGATCTCTACCGCTACGTATACTAAAACAACACGTATAGGTAGTAAAGATGATATCATTTATAGTTGTCTATCATAACAATGCTTCTACGTGTTCTCTTATAAAATAAAAACACACATAGTAGATGTAGAGGCGGTGGTAATCGTACTCTTCTCTGATTACTAAAGATCAACTATGCGGCGATTATATTCTATTACAATCATTCTATATTATTAATCGTTGGCGCTTGGTGGAACTTCCATATTTTAAATTAGAAACAGATGTACTTTTTTTACATATAACTTATAATTGAAAATTATTTTTTAAATAACCAACCGATTTTGCGTTTTACAGCTCCATCAAGGCTAAAACTTAAGTTTAGTTTTAGTTTTAAGTTAATGTGTTTCCAATTTAAAATAATATGAATATTTCAATTATTATAGTCAGAGGATCAGTCGCTATTTGTAGTCACAGAAAGGACTATTTATTAGTGCCCTATGAAATTGTAATTACGACTAATAGAGTCTTTATGCAAAGATCACTATAATTACTCAAAAACTATTCGAGCGCTTAGACTAATGGCATGTTAATGAATCATTAAAAATAAGGTTACAAAACTCATTTAATGTAAACATTTCTTATCTCCCTCGACGAGCAGATAGTGATGTAAATATCTCTACGGTTTTCTCATTGTTTCAGGAATTCGGTTTTTTGTAAAATTGAATTTGTACACTCAATTTCGGTTATGGTTTTAAAAACGATATTTGATTTAATCATATCTTTTTCACGACTTTTACATCACTATTATCGTTATGTTATTATTATTTGTATATGTATACCAGCCGTTCCGGAGTACTTCGTACAGCCCGCACTTAGGGGTGTGAACTGATGTCAACCGAATCTCAGACCTCCTCGTAACTAACTGATTTGAGCGCAAAACTTCATAAGAATTGGTAGAGTCGTTTTAGACGAGTAACAAACACCACGAAGATTGTATACATTACATTTTAAAAAACGAATTTGGAAATTTAAAAAAAAATAATATTCTAAATTTGAATGAAACAATAAACCGGCGTGCGAGAGATTTTCAGGTAATTTTCAGCGGCTGCGTTTTACCTGGCACATGGTAGGGGGTTGGGTTTGATGGTGGCAGCCAGTAGGTGGCGCTGATTGGTGGATATCCGGAGCTGGACTTTGCAGTCTTGCTGCGCGCGCCGCCCGCCTCACCGCGCATCCTTTGCACTCAACACACACCACGTCACCACATTGTACGTCCGCACTCAACCGCAGCCGCGACACTACTAACGTAACACGTACACGTAACAATACCGATAGGTGCGCGTGAGTTAACGATCACTCATTCTTCGTGGGTCTGTGTCACCGTTAGAGCATAGAGGTACACGTAGAGTGCGCGCCGAAGAAAGTCTCTTGCGAAAAATAGAGATGCAACTGTGTGATCTTGATCAAATCAAATCATTTATTTGCTACAATAGGGTTACATTTGGTGTTAATCTTCACAATACGTCCTTAAATCTTATTTGACCATTTATATCAACATGTAAATTTTAATAATACAAAAAAGAAAATTTAAGTCATTTCACATAATCAAAAAAATAAGACATGTCTAGGGACGTTTTTAAATGGGTAAATACATGTCATTGCTGTGATATAAAACAGTCTAATTATCAAATCAAGAAATAACTAACTTATTCTTCGTTGGTCTGTATCATAAAGCGGCACCAACGAAAGTTCTTCACGAAATATAGAGATGCAACTAGATAATTACAATAAGAGTGATACAGACTCGACAATCAACATTCTTCGTGCGTCTGCGTCATCTTTACAGCCTAAATACATAGAATCCGCGATGACTAAAGGTTTTTGCGAATCATAGAGATGCAAAGAGATAATCCTGATAGTAATGTATAAGTTGCCCATCATTTATCTTTATTCATCTGGGAAGATTTTTTGATAAAGAAATGTTGGAAATAAAAATGTGATTAAATTTATATACAAGATATTTGCCAGTGTAGTAGGTAACTAGATTCATATCACTACATAGTATAAAACAAAGTCGCTTTCTCTGGCTTATATCCCAATGTTTGCTTCAGTTTTTAAAACTACCCAACGGATTTTGATGTGATTTTCTTAAATAGATAGTGATTCAAGTAATAGAAAGTAAAAAAGTTTGTGATTGAAACTCCAATGCTTTGACTCCTACTCAGTATTCGATTTGCAGACGACGAAATAGAGTTTACAAAAGCAAGATAATGTATATTTTTTGTAGTATTTATTTTTGTAGTAGTAGAGATAAATGTATGAATTAGTAGGTCTCATCACTTTTTAATTCAGAATGAAAAGCATCATTTAATTTAAAATATATAAAAATATACCAATAAATATATTTCAATAATATTTCACAATCGCATGAGATTGGATAATACTAGAAACAAATCTTCGTGTTACCAGTTGAGCAAAAGCTTAAAAGTACAGTTTTGGATTTTTTTAAAGAACTAATGATTTTTACTGCATTCATTACATCATATACTCCCCTTTGATATGAATTCTATGAAGACAGTAATTTGTATAAACGTAAACACTGTCTCAAAGCGCACGCGACCTAGAATTTCTTATCCTAACAAAAGAATTATAAACAAACAGACAGTACTCCGATGTATGTAATTAAACTATGTTATTGATGAGTACTATATTCGATTTTGGGTTAGTTTGATGAATCTGATTATAGAATGGCCATGATTCTTACAATAAACATAAAAATCTAATATTAAATAAATGAAAATCCGTCAACGAATATTATTCTTGGTTAAAATTGATTGACCGCAGACTAGAGCATCTGTTGAAAAACTGAAGACTAGACGATGATGATAGACTATGAAATAAAAATGTAATTATTATTTTGCATACTCCCGTCAATAACAGTATTATTATAATCAAAAGATAGTGGTATGGAGAAGTTTGATAAAAATATCTATACGTTGACCTAAGCTTATTTATTTATTCATTAAAAATATATACTCGTGATCAATTACAAAGTAACAGTTAAAAAGCTAAAGTTTTTTTAGTAAGGGGTCATCAGAAAGGGAGGGGACATGACAAATCATGAAATATCACAAGTGGTATGGGGGTGAGGGGTGGATATGGTTAAACCTCACCAAAGGGGAGAGAAGTTAAAAATTAACAAAGAAGACATCACATGATTAATGGACGATCCCTAATCGGATGGAGAACTCTATGATTATAAAGTCGGTGCGCGCATTCTAGATTAATATATAATCCAGTAAGTCACCTCAAGCCCCTCTCTGCGTATTAATGAGCTTCGTCCTGTGTTTTACCGTTTCCACTAACAGTGCACACTGTTCGGGAGAATCTGAAGGTCTAAGCGTTATCACCACGCTTTATTATAACCGGCGTTTGTGTTGAACTAGCGATAAGACTAGCACAAACCTTCAAGCAGTACATTTAACAAACCACTAAAGCTGGGTGCAGATCGAGCAAACTAAAGCGAACGAACGATCTTCCTACTAATTTCCATATTAAGTCCAACGGGGTTATTTGAAACTTTACACAGAGTGAACACAAGCTGAGAGGGTCCTTTTGTAATACATTGTATTTTTTTATTAGATTAGACAGCGAATAGGCAAACGGGTCAACAGATGTTGTTGATGGTGAAGAGACAACCGTGGCCTATAGACACCGTAGATGTTGCAAGTGAGCCCCCGCCCTGTGGGCGCCTTATGTGCAAATCTACCGGCTACCCTACCCTCCGCAATGGAACACGACAATGTCGTTATGGCGGCAGGAATAAGTAGGGCGGTGGATCCCTACCCGTGCGAGTTGCTGCAAATCACTCTACAATCAGTGGTCAAGTTGGAAGTGACTCAGTTAACCTATGCTCTCATCTTACGAGCTGCCTGGTAGGTTATATTCTACACAGAGGGCCGATATTACTAATATTCCGCTGTCCGTTTATCAGACAGTTAGCCGTTCACCAAAAAAACTACTTATTTGAATTGTGGCCTTATATCACTAAGAATTACTACAATATTTAATTTAAAACAAAAATCGGCACTTCCAGGCTTCACTGAACGATAGAGCATAGCTTCCTCCGGAGCTAGTAAAAAACGGTTTTAATACAAATCCATAAACATGCAACAATCACCAAGCCGCAGCACTGTAACGGTGTGATTTAATGATAATTGTTACATTCCGGTTAATCCCAACATAATGGCCGCCCGTAAATCCCGTGTAACGCTCTCCGTGGTCTAGTGTTTACACTTAGGGATACAGGTATACGTTTGACGCCCCATGTACAAAATGACCGACCACTCCGGCCCACATTAGTCCACAGTCCTAGATTTACAATTATCACTCAGTAATAAGTGAACCACTTGCCCGTTTACCTTCTTTTCTTGAAAAAAATCCGGTTGATTTAAGCATAATAACCTGTCAAAAATCCCTGGATCGGAGAGTAGGGTTCCCGGTAGACTTGCACATAAGGCCTAATAGCCCAACCACAAGATAACGACGCACTTACAACATCTATGGTGTCTATTGGCCTCGATTATCTCTTACCATCAGGAGACCCGTGTATTTGTTAGTTGTCTTATACCATAAAAAAATTTAATGCCTTTCGTAGCTTAAGTAAATACATTTATAAAGTAGAGTTTACATCATTATATCGTCGGCTAATTGTGAGTGCATATGTAGCTCCAACTATTTCGATGGAGGCGTGATGATATTTTTTAAAATAAAATTACATGTTTTATGTTCGCCGAACAAATTGGCTGAATATTTCAGCTCACATTTTCACACAGTGTCACAGAAGTCCTAGGGGACGATAATCACTTACAAGTAAGAGACCTGTTTGCTCATTTACTTCCACTTCTATAAAAATTCGGTTGATTCAAACAAAATAATGCTTTCCTAGATTTAGCGTTAATATTTATATTAATCAGAATACATATTTAGCGCCCGCTGTATAAAATGGCGGAGTACTACTGCTGACCGCATTTTTCCATGAAAATCGGAAAAAGCATTACAGACGTGTGTCACCATGATGATGGCTAAGGGTGGTAACGATCACTTAACAATAAGTTCCCTTGTTCGTTTTCCTTGTTTTCTATAACCATTCGGTTGATTCAAGCATAATAACGGTCACAATCCCACATATTAACGATTTTATTAGTGACGCCTGCGAGTGTATTCCGGAACAATATAACTTTGCCATGTTTAAGGCTAGAGTGAATAGGCTGTTTCTAGGTAGGCATATTCCACCTTCGATCGCATCGTCACTTAACATCAGGTGAGATGGCGGTCAAATGTTCACACTAATGGGTACAGATATATGTATATTTGACACCCGATGCACAAATTGACTGGCCCTATGGCCCACATTTTTCGGATTGGTGACGCTCACTTTGCATAAAGTGACCGACTTGTCAGTTTGCCGTCTTATCTATAAAAATACGGTTGATTCAAGCATAATGGTCGCAATTCCCACGTAATGCTTTACGTTGTTTCATTAAATACAGTTATAATAATATGTTTTATTCCCTCCGACAAAATGACTGTAAACTGAGTAAACTGGTATAAGTCTATCCAGCCCCACTGAAACACGACGAATAGTAAATTCCGGTAGGATAAAAAAGGCGGTTGATCATTTGAGAAGAAATATAATATGCGATGTTCAGCAGCAACAACCGAAAGCTCATCACTCAGTCTGCTATAAAACACTTTGAAGAAACATGATTCACTGTTACAAATCACGTAGTTAGGGCCGGATTGATATTTGATATCATCACATTCTTGTTGAGTGAGTGTATTTTAACTCAATTAATGTTAAACTTCACCAAAATTAAGGTTAACTGCTTGCGAATGGGCAATTATGATATTCTTAACATTGAGTTTTATTTTTAAATCATCGTCGTGTTTTCGATTTCACATTGTGTTTTAAGTTTAAAACAATGGCATGTTTGTGTGAGGTCAACGTACTCGTACATTTGCTTCAGTATTGACCTTACTTGCTTGTAAAGTAGACAGTAGTAGGTAGAGTATTGAGCGCCAAATGTTACGACTCTTATATACTGGCCCAGCTTTCTCCACCTTCATCGGAGACTCTTGACACCACCCTCGGATAATCCGCAAGTTATTTTGGTCGTTGAATGTCAACTGAAGTCTCCCCGGGTGCCTACATTCATCCACTTTCGCATTGTATATCTGTTTTGTCAATCTTTCATTCTCTCTACATGACCGTACCATCAGAGCATGCCCTTTCTTATTTTTACACCTACACTTTCTTTCAATCCCACTCTTTTTTTGATCTCACTATTACGAATGCAGTCTGCGAGCGTTACTCCACGAATATTGCGGAGCAAACGCATTTCAAACGCATTTATCCTTCTTTCATGCTGCTTCTGACATACCCAACTCTCACTTCCATATAATATCGTTGGGATAAGCTATGAGTTGAGGAAAACAAGTCGAGCTCTATAGCTCAGCTTATCGCTTAGAAGTAGCTTACCCAACGTTTTATTCACTCTATTCCCAGCACTCACTCTCCTTTCTACGTTTACGGTGCACTTAATAAATGTATTTGTTCATATTTAAAAGAAAGTACTTAATTTATAGATTTAGTACTTTTTAAAAATATTAATCGACTAAAAATATATCCAGTACTACCTTTAAAAAATAATGTTAGGAGAAAAATATTATCAATTTTGTTGGGAATCAATGACGGAATTATGTGACAGAAATAAGAAATACTGTAGACGAATAAAGAACATAATAATATATATGATTGATCTAAAAGTAAGAGAGAGAGGGAAGATTGTTCCTTGCCATCATCCTTTCAGACAACATATTATTTCTATAACAAAGAATTATAAAAACAATATAGACGATGAGGTACTGTTTATTTGAAGTAAGTTAAAAAACCATATTAATAATAGTAAATAATTGACCTAAGAAACAGTAGGAAATAATGAGTCATGTTTAAAAACATTCATTACTATAAGTCTGTATTTTGTTTTCCCTAACGATAAAACACCAGGAACCCATCGTGCAGGATTATGACTCATACTTGGACGTTATTTTGAATTAACGTTCAATTTTACGTAACATATTTTCAGTCCCGTTAAAAAGAAAATTTCAATTTGTATTTAATTTATTTGAGCTTGGATAAGTCTCCGGCTCAAGTGGAATTCAATTACGTGAAATGTTGCCAAATTTCTTTATCAGAAGGCATTATTTATACTAATTTAAAAGATGACGTTTCCTTACAAAAATCTACCTGCCTTTGTAAGTCAATAACATATTTCCTACTAGATTTTACACGCGACTATGTCCGAGTGGTCTATAACCCGATGAAAATTAAGTTAGCGCGCTACAACCTATGTTATATCATAGACAAAATCGCATGCTGGTCTAGTTTATTTCGTGTTAATGTAAGATACGTGATTTGGTTTATAAGATGCAACACAGTAAGTTTCATCAAAATCTGTTCGATAGTTTCGATTGAGTAACATACAAAA
>DVZL01006345.1:0-11437 GCA_018236625.1 Lasaia peninsularis | reverse complement strand
ATACATACATATCTTCACGCCAGGTCCATTGGGAAGTAGGCAGCGAGCAACGAGTGCCAAGTGTCACGATCCTTGCACTCTTGCGGTCTTGCCTAGCTTCCGCCACATTCTTTAATCTTTTAATGCAAACACGCCGGTTTCGGAGACTTCTGACACCACCCTCAGATAATACTCGAGCTATTTGGTCGTTATTATTGTCAACCGTAGTCTCCCCGGGTACCTACATCCATTCACTTTCGCATTGTATACAATCTGTTTTGTCAATATTTCATCTTTCATCCTTTCTACATAACCATACCATTGCCGAAACTTGCCCTTGATTTTCAAAGAATTTTATCTATTTAAATAATTGATATTGTAAACAGGTCGATGTTAGGAGTGTGATCTCCGGATAGTAAGTTTAACTTCATGACCTTGTGCTTGTCCAATGTCTTGTCCTAAAAAAAATCTACATGTACGTAATAATTCAGCGGATGTGACGTTAGTCTGTCGTTCCTGTGATGCGGACGTGTATTATTGGTCATGGCTAACGTCATGCCGACGCGGACGTATTAACTCATTACACTCTGTAGGTCAACTGTCAGATTCAACGTACATACATCATAATAAAGATGATACTATCTAACTCTTAATAACTACCTGCCCGCAAAATTAAACCTATATATAATATAATATTATCTATAAAAAACGGCTAAAATCGCGTTAATTTGATGGGAACTTCCTTTAAATATATACTTTATTTTGTTTTTTCGTATTTTTATAGCGGTAATAGAAATACATCATCAGTGAAATTTCAACTTTCTAACTAGTTACTGATAGTCTAAGCACTGAAAGGTCTGAACCTTTTACGGTTAGGGTACGGAACTCTAATAATGAAAATTATACGTCAAAACCAAAAAGTCATTTAATAGTTAATTTCACAGTTAACCACTTAATAACGTTGTCAAAGCATCACTAAGAGCCACAACATTTAATACAGAATTAGGTAGAAGGTAAAGTCAAGACCCTCCTGACTTAGCCTAGCGGGACTTTAATCATTATATTAATACGTGAAGCAAAAACTTAAGACCCCTTTGTACGAAAACTGCGCGGACGGAGGAGTATGAAATTTGGCACACTAATAGTTAATAAATATATATGAGAAGTGCAGAACCTTAATATTATTCAATAGTAATGTTCGTAATCAATAAATAAAATATTACACACGCTACATGCATTTAACACACACACAAACAAGTGTTTGTTACACGCATACATAATCCCTACTCTTTAAAAAAACAAGTATTAAGATCATACAATACTTTATTGTTCAGAAATGTTTTCTTTTTTTTGTATTTTTATTGTTATGCCTTCTTTGACGAGCTTTCAAAACAATAATTTTGTATTTTATTGCATTTTTTTTGTTACCATAATGAGTCCACCAAATAATTAATTAAGAAAGCCTTTGTTTTAATATATGCTTATCAATTCATAAATTATCTGTGTTCCTTTTAGATGTAGATAACAAAATAATTTTCTTTTTTCTAAAATGACAATAGCTTTATAAACAGTACTTTGTTTGCTGGCTTTAAACAGAAAAAACATTATAACGTTTTCTTTTTTCAAAATAAAAGGCGCATACTTTTAGATTTAATAAATTAATATTTATAATTCATTTATCGTCTCTGTGGGCGTATTCGGTAACTTTAACGCACGAGGTACAATTCTCGGATAGGGCAACTTGTTCCCTTTGAGTTTTTTTAGTTTATCTGAACAATGTAAGGTTGTCTGAGCTTGAATGTGTGCCCAATATGACGACGGACTTGCCACCTGTCACATCATGGGGCCTAGTATCATCAGCTGATCTTGGTTGCATATAATATATTGCCTAGACTTTCGGGAATATCAGCGGGTTTTTTTTTAATTTTATTGGAACGAAGTTCTATATCGCGCGTTGTGAAAGGGGGCTAGACGGAAAAAATTCTCACGAAAAGTTGTAACGACCCTTTTTGCTATAGTAAGTTATTGTAAGCTGTGCGGCGTGCGCATGTTTCTCTATCCGTCTTTCTGTCTCTTATAGAAAGCAAGCCAGATATTTTAATTTATATTTCGCATTGAACAGTGTATCGTCGTCGATTATTTTTTTTATTACAATTCCTTTAATAATTAATCGAAAGGACCTTCGTTCCATTCGGGTGTCCCTTGACACCTCTCAACTTTTTATTATTTATAATACAAGGAATATGTCGTCATATTAAGCAAATTGTAACAGAATAAATATGTCTACTAATCACATTTCAAAGTTTAAATAGGGTACTATAAAGGAAATTCTATTTCAAGTGGTCTCTTTGCAAGTGTTTGACAGTAAAAGTGGATACAACTTTGTTCCGTGAATGTTTTATTGAGGTAGCTGGGGCCGGGAGAATTTTAGCACTCGGGTAAAGGAAACTAAGTGGAACTAGTTCGCTTTGGCACGCTACAGTGGCTTTCGAGTTATTAGGGTTACTAACTTTCAACTATACAGGGTGTTTCTTTATGGTTGATTTCCTGAATACCGTTTACACAATATTCTATGGAAGTGATTTGGACTGAAATTTAATCTTATTTAAGTTTTGTATCTCACTAATTGTGTCCACGACTTCGTACGCGTTTTTATTTAATTATTTTATGCATTTCTAAAATAAAATTCTAAAATAAATATAGCCTAAGCTATTTCTTATTCCATTAGCTGCCTGCAAGTGAAAATCCCGTCAAAATAGGTCCAGCCATTTCAGAGATTAGCGGGTACAAATAGACAGACACAAATTCTAAAAAAAATTATTTTGGAATACGTATCTTGTAAACATACATATGCATTTAGTAAAAAGCGGTTATTTTAATATACACTCCCAATTTATTTATTTGTAAAGTTGATATCGCTTCCTAGATTAGCTCATTGATATATACCGGGGTTCGAACATGGACTACCGGAATGGCTCTTACAAGGCTCTTAACCTCCCCTCCCCCGTGTTGGTCCGGATCCTATGTGTAGAATAGACCATCTGCTTTTCTACCAGGCAGCTCGTAAGAGGCGAGTATAGGTTATCAAGATAATTTCTAACAAGACCATTGGTGGTAGAGTGCAGCTGTGCAGCAACTCACCCGGGTAGGGATCCACCCCTTCACCTGTTCTTGCCACCATAATGATAGTGTCGTGTTCCAGTCCGGAGGGTAGGGTAGCCGGTAGACTGGGAAAAACTATAAACTATACTATATCCTTACTAATATGCGAAGGTGACTGTCTGTCTGTCTGTCTGATACCCGTTAAAACCTAAACCATTGAACCGATTTTGATGAAATTTGTTACAAAGATAGAGTTAACCTTGAGGAAGAACATAACTTTACCGCCTACATTAAAAAGAGGGTATGTTTTTACGCTATAAGTATTCTAAGTTGGAAAAATGTATGTGTTATTACAATGATTCATGCGGTTGAATCTAGTACTTCATATATGTAGCAGCCACATATCATTTTACACCATTTCCTTTTCACAAATTAAAAATAATGAAGTAATAAATATTTTATTTCTGTGAGACTGAACAAATGGGTCCGAGGTCGGGCGGTATGATAAATATAGGTTATTTGCTCTTTAAGTACTCTTCAAACAGTCTTTGTATTCTTGCATTAAACTCAATAATTTACCTGTTTACAATCAGTCTCTACTATTATACTATCATACACAAGTAACTGTTCGATTCCGGACAGGGACAGACATTTGTGTGATGAACATAGATGTTTGTATTCCCCGGTTCTGGGTGATTATTAAATTTATACTGGTATATATTTAAGTATTTCCATGTATTAGTATTGTTGTCTAACATCCATAAAACAAGCATATAATTTATTTACTTTGGGGTTAGAATAAATTGTGTAATTTTTATATTAAAAAAAACTGTTTTACACGCTTAAACCATTGAATTGGAAGAAATTTGGTACAAGGATAGAGTCAACTTTTATAAATGACATAGCTTCGTTTCGTTTTTAAAAACATTTCCCTATCATATAAAATATCTACCAATACATAAATTAAAAAAATGAGAATTTCCAAATTATACAAAAAAGGTTATTGTAAGATTGCTGAATATCTAGCCGATGGGCCCTGGTACCTTTGCTGGGTGGGAGTTCTAGTATATCTACTGGACCTATGAGTCGTGGACATACTAGCACTTCTGCCTACTTCTTCGGTGATAACATGTCTGTCTGTGTAAAAAAAAAGCCGCGGCTGTATGTATATATTTGATAAAACTAGGTACTTTATGGCCGCAATTATCCGAAGTATATAATAACACATGTGGTCATTTTATTCAGTTTATTCGGTATCCGATTTTGACGCACCCTCTCTCCCCAGGTTAGATTACCGGGTGGGCCAACTAGTTCTATTATTTTTTTTAGTTTTTTTTTTTTTAATTTAACTTTGGCTGCTATCGGATTGGTGTTCAATCAAGGTACTTAATATAGTCTGCTGATCGTAAGTACACTACCGTCTGTTAACAATCAGATGCCTAATGGCTTTTAGTTAGTTCCTTTTTTCTTTCTTTAATTTAATTCTTTATGTAACTCGCAGTTTCATGTACATTTTAAATATATTTCGCTCCTATAAATCAACTAGCTTTTTGTTTACGTAAATTATGTTAATAATACAAATATCATTCAAAGGGCAGAAATTTTCCCGACTTATAATAATTATGGTGTAAAATTACCCTCTTTTTAATGTAGTCAGTTATAAAATAGCATTTGTTCTTCTTTAAGGTCAAATCAATATCTGTGCCATATTTCATTGATATCAGTTAAGTTGTTTAGGCGTGAAAGCGTAACAGACAGACAGACATACTGAGTTACTTTCGCATTTATAATAATAGTAGGGATTACTTGAGCCATAACAAATTAGCCGCGAATCTTTTTTGTATTTAATAACATTTAATCGTCAAACATATTGAATATACATTTTTACATGTATTTATTTATAAATTTGAACCAAAGGAAAACTATTATAAAATTGACATTATTATTATTATATAAACAATGATTATTTATAATTAATACAATCTTACCACTTACGACGAAATCACCAACTATGTATAAAACTAATAAAAATGTAAAAAAAATAATTTTTTTTGGCATTTTTTAATTTTGAACAATGCACTCTTTTAATTTTTCTTACTCATATTTAAATAATGATATATTTTTTAAAAAGATTTTTATTTCTCTTCAAATCCTTCCAATTTAAATCAAGTATATTTTTATACCATAAAAAGATGAAAAGTTTTTTTACTTAATATTTTTTTATATCATTATAAAAAATATAATTTTATTTTATAAAACCGCTAAAGCATAACACATTTAGAGTGTGTGACGCTGACGTCTACGCGGCTACTGCAAAGCACTAACTTGTAGTGTCCGTTCGTTTTCCGTAGCGGGCTCGTAGCAGTGACGTAGCACCCATTATTTTATTCTGACGTACTGATCTATTATAAGCAATTATGGGTAGTTGTCAACGACAAATGCATGTTGGCCTTCTAATGGAATGATGAATAACTAGTTTTATAATTATTGATATTTTAAAATTCTGATGGTATTGTGCTTTTTCATTTCATTTCATTTATTTTCATTTCATTTATCGCGGTCTAAGTATGGATAGCAATACCTATAGGTGTGGTCGGGTCGATCGTTGTATGGAAGCCTCTTTAAATCTTTACCTTACTCTATATATTAGTATTCCTTGTTATATAGCAGAAACATAAATATATCAATTACGAAACATGTAACCTATCTATGATGGTACATAAGTTGTAGGTGACACATATACAGACGAATAGCAGTCTTAGTAATGGGAACCCATTTTTACCCTTTCGCTACAGAATCCTTAAAACTAAACTTGGGAACAGGCTTTAGTAATATAATTTCAATTTATACTTTAAAAAAATCCATAATGGGTACGCACGCGCGCACACTCGCACGCATGCACGCACGAACTCACGTTCACACACTCGTACGTACGCACGCACCCACGTTCAAACACTCGCACGCACGCACGCACTAATGCACGTATGCATTCCACACAAACTCACACACACACGCATATTTGCATAAACCATATACGTATTGTAAAACATTTTCTTGTTAATAATCCAGGCAACGACGAAATATGTCAAACGCAAAAGACGCTTTTAAAAGGCTTGAGAGACGTTAATAGAAAACTGAAATCGAGATTGTAAGGGAACGGCGCTGCTAAACGGGTAATTTGAATTTAGATAGCAGTATTATATTGTTAGCTCTTTCCAGAGATTTCTTCGATGTGATAATTATTTCTGAACTAGCTGTGCCCGCGAGTTCGTCTGTCTTAGAATTTCACTAAATAAAACTAGCCTATATTACTCCTTATTAGATCAGCTGTTTGCCAGTGAAAGTCCCATCAAAATCGGTGCAGCCGTTTCATAGATTAGCGGGAACAAACAGACAAACAAACACCCAGGTAGATAGACAAACATTCTAAAATATATTATTATGGTATAAGTATAGCTTGGTAGTGGTTAATAATGGGTTATATTTTTCTATTATTGCTATAGATATGAAGACTTTTTAGAGTTGCGCAAAAACGAAACCCTATTACTGAGACTCCGCTGTTCGTCTGTATTGTACCAGGCCAAAGCTGGTGAACAGTAATGGCTATATAGTTGACATTTTCACATATTAAGTATTATTATTGTCGCTTGAACATTAAATACAATAAAGAATAAAGTAAATATTTAAGGGGGCTCCCATAAAATAAAGTGTTAATTTTTGCTGTTTCTACAAATAATGTTACAGAACCCATTGTGCACGAGTCTGAATCGCACTCGGGCGGTTTTTGTAAATGATATTATAGAGTGGCTCTGTGGCAGCCTCAGATTGGCACCATGGTATATATGCACCCACAATTAGTTGACGATATTAAGTCCCATGTGACAGGTGGTAGGTCTGTCACCATTACCAAAACCTTAGTTTCCTCACCATGTTTACCTTCACCATAAGATCACTTAGAAAAAGTATTTAAGGTAGACTACCGACGTGGGAGCTTGGCGTACCATTAGCCGACCGGGGCTCTCAAGTGGTCTATATAAATAAATAAAATTGTGTCGTGTGAATTGTGTGTGTGAGTGTCGGTATGTAACGTTGAAACAACCGCCAAAATAATATTTTTTACGTACGTTATTGTGCATACGTTGAAGATACATTTTTAGACTATCTGTCTGTCTGTTTCACGCTTACTCGATCGTGACGAAAATTGGCTAGCGGGGTATTGTTAAAATCTTTTATTGAACTTGCATTATATTTACGTAAGTGTGTATGTTCGGGTGGAATCTTATAATTCAATTTTGAAGTAGATATCTTCACCCGATTAAGCTGAAATTTTGTATACACGTTTAGTTTGGATGGCAATGCACGATAAGGTACATGCCATCATTCTAAATCCAATACGGCGGACCAACAAAGATGGCGAAATAGTTGTCTTAAAAGCACTTCTACAATATTAGCATCAAATGAAAGGGCTCGTTGAGAGAAACTCGAAAAATAACAAAAGCTTTTTGTAAAAAGTTTTTTTGCTTCTAATTTATTATTTATTGTTATTTTAAAGCCGAGTCTAATTATATATATAATATTGTAAAAAGTTAAACCAGCTATATAGTTTATGTGCAACGATAAACATTAAAAAAGCAAATGAATTAAAATTAAAAATTCTGGGTAATTTACCAAAATGGATAACTTATTTCTAACAAAACATGAATTTATATCTGACTAACTTTCCGCCCGCGGCTTCCCCTTCGTGAATTATTTTAACAACACATAACTTTGACAGAGCATAAATTTTCTAACTTATAAATTATAATACTTATTGCTTAAAAGAATATCCTTTTTTTAGTTGGTTAAAAAGTAGCCTATGATCTTCCTCAAGGTCAACTCTATCTCTGTATCAAATTAACTAGTTAACTGGTTCAACTAACAATACTTCTGTGTATAATCATCAAGGCGCTGGAATGCTGTGCAGCAATTTTTGTTATGATCCACGTATTCCTGCTACCATATCGACGTCGTCGTATTCCAGTCCGAAGGTAAGAGTAGTTGGTAGCTGGTACCTATGTACTCTATGAGCCTAAAACTCTCTTACCATCAGGATAACCGTGTGCTAATTCGTCATCTTATCCTATAAAATATATATTATTAAAGATTTCGTCAAGTGCGAGTCGGACTCACGCACGAGGAGTACCGCACCAAACGTACTAATATTATAAATGCGAAAGTAACTCTGTCTGTCTGTATGTTACGCTTTCACGCCTAAACCACTGAACTGATTTTGATGAAATTTTATACAGAGATAGAGTAGACCTTGAGGAAGGACATAGGCTACTTTTTAACCGACTACATTTAATAGAGGGTATGTTTTTATGCGATTAGTATTATAAGTTGGAAAAATGTCTGCCCTTTGAAAGTTGTCTGACAGCTAGTCATAGTGTCATCATCTTTTGGATCGACGTGTATTTCTAGCCTTTAGAAAATTCGTCTGTTTATTTGCGTTTATATAACGAACAACTTAACAATATCAAGGCTAGACAGACAGCCCTTGGCGTGACCTTTTTTTTGAACTTGCAACTTAACCATTTTTTGGGTTTGGATTTTTTTTGCACTTGATATATCACTTCCTGAAAATGGTTTTTAATTTTATACAGCTACCGACTTCAGTTGTGTCATACACGCAGGTTTAACTGCGGGGAAAATTAACTATCAATTACCCAAAGCTAATAAGTAAACACAATAGACATTCAAAGATAAAACGATATAAAATTATGTCTCTAATTTGCAAGGGTTGCCTGGTCGCTACTTGGCAATAAGAGCATCTTTGTGTACCAGTTACTATAAGCTTATATATTATACTAGCGACCCGTATACCATACATGTTATACACATGAAAACCTTCCGCTTGAATCACTCTATATTTTAAAGAAAACCGCATCAAAATCGGTTGCGTAGTTTTAAACATTTAAGCATACTTAGGGATTGAAGGAGAGAGAAAGCGACTTTGTTTTATACTATGTAGTGAAGAATAATTAGCTCTTCATAATGTGTGTGTATTGGTATCTAATGAAGTATTTTTTTTTATAGTATAAGACAGCGAACAGGCACATGGGTCTCCTGATGGTAAGAGACAACCATGGCCTATAGACACCATAGATGTTGTAGGTGCGCTGCTGCCCTGTGGTCGCGCTGTTAGACCTTATGTGCAAATACTACCGAAAGAGTTATATAAATTTCGTGATTTTCGCAATTTAATGAGACCTAGACCAGAACAATTTTTAACTGTAGTCTTCGTTTAACATACGACCTATCTAGATCAATTTTAACCCCCCAAAACCTAAAAGAAATGTGACTGTTAGTCACCTGGCTGTATCTCAAGATCCGTAATGGCTACAATGTTGAAATATTCACAGATGATGTATTTCTGTTACCACTATAACAAAAAATACTAAATTCTGAAATACTAAATGACAAAAAATCACGTTTGTTGTATCTTCCATACAACAAACGTGATTTTTTGTCATTCTTAAATATAATGTACGGAATCCTTCGTGCACGAGTTTTACTCGCACTAGGCCGGTTTTTTCAAATAAGTATACAGCGTTTCAAACTTGTGTATTCTTATTTTGAATATATTTTTAGAGAGTCACTTTTGTTTACCGTTTCCTAATTTCTTCAGCAAATTTTGATGTTTTTTTTCAAACCCTACTCGATACAGCTTGACGATGACGCTCTACGTTGGTGTGTGTTTGTCAGCTATGTGTGCGTCACGCGTGACGTTCTGCAACCGACGTGATATATTGAGAACAGCACCAAAAATCGCTCGTAGTTTATGTAACATAACATTTCGCGTTTTGTTGTCAGTATCACTTCTGACTGCAAAAGGTCTCTATATATCAAACATTCTTAGTACTGTAGAGGTTGCATGCAAACTCTACGTATTGTTTGAGCTGGAAAAAGCACACGTATCGATTTTAAAAAACAAAAGAAAGAACAGGGGAGGCAAGTTAAAGAAACGTTATATGATTGGATGAGGAACTAAGAAATAAGTATTATTATATGAAACAGCAGCAAGACATAAAATTATTTATTCATAACTAGCGGCCCGCCCCGGCTTTGCATGGGTATACTATACATACATATACTATACAAACCTTCCTCACGAATGATTCTATCTATTAAAGAAAATTGCATCAATCGCGTAATTTTAAAGATTTAAGCATACATAGGTGTATAGGACAGAGAAAGCGACTTTGTTTTATACTATGTAGTGATAGTTGAACGTAACGATAGAAGTGGAAATATAATATATTTAGTTCCTAGTAGTGCTCTTATCTAAAAGAGGGAGCTATATACTCAACCCCCGTTCCAGTGTGTATGTATCTTCGCGCTAGGTCCCGTGCGGGGTAGACAGAGATTTGATAATAATAATTATATCTTTATTTCCATAATTCTTTCTACAAATGAGTTTTGAAGCCTTTGAAGAGTTTATTATCTATTTATTATATTATTTGTATGATTTAGTTCACGAGTAAAGTATTGATGAAATAATTAGTGTATTATGTATTTTCTTGATGTCAACAAAACTCACTGGATGAGCTTAAGTAAGTACTATGACTCTGACATAACTTTTTATCACGACTTATGACTATTTTAAATCTGATGCAAATTGCTTAAACTTGATTAATGGCATCTTGCTTTTTCGTGCATTCTTAACCAATCACGCACCTTATATTCAGTACTCTCTATCTTTGTCACATACCACATTCTATCGTATCAGCCATCTCTTTCATTCACTCCTACGTTCCGTCTTTAACATTTGTTTTATAATTTATTCATATTTGATTAAACTTCCTAATACTCGTCACAATTAACTTACAACGGTAAAAATCAAAAAGTCAACTAATATCTGTAATTATATTTATTAATGCATGTTTGTTTTTGTATTTCTTTCATATAGAAACATAATCATAGTAGGTATAATACTTATGAAAAAAGCGCTTTCTTTCACCGAATCTTCTCAGGGAGTGGCTCCGATGGTAAATTTTAAACTTGTCGCGTCTATGTGAAATAGAGTATTGCTTTTTATTAATGGAGATAATTGGGAGGCGGGAAAATGAGAAACTATTTTTATCTCGATATGTAAACGGGTTTTAATGATTGCGGACGTAGTCTTTTCCAAAATCTTCTGTCAATTTAACTTACAGTAAAACTGCAAAAATCAACGTATAATACCTCGAATTTGACCAATGAAGAGAGTTTTTCCTCGTATCGGTCTGCGTCTGGCAACATTTTTTTTTTTTTTTATGATATTGGAAGGCAAACAAGCAGACGGATTTCCTGATGGTAAGAAATACACGTCGCCTAT
>DVZL01006344.1:0-11437 GCA_018236625.1 Lasaia peninsularis | reverse complement strand
AATATTTCGTATGTGGGGCAAATAAGGAAATTTATGGAATTTGGGACGAAAAGTTGGGGCGAATACGGAACAAATCACGAAATGCTAATAGATTATATTATTAAATGATTGAGATACTTATTGAGTTTTGCACCAACTCATCTGGATTGTTGTAACGGCCTCGCCTATCCCTGTTGACACTGCTTCAGTGCTTGCTACCGTCGTGTTGTTCTTAACGCTCCAGCCTCAGGTGGGCAACACACGATTTATATATTTGATGTCTATGGACGGCGTATATAGTGAAGAAACATACGTCTCTACTCATGGCCAATAACACCATAGATATAATATAACTTAGTCGTCGCTGTCCTGTAGCTAGGATGTGAGAACCAACGCACAAATTTACCAATTTTATCGTTGTAGAAGATAGAAAATAAAATTCAGAAAATAAAAAGACAAGCCCGCTGAATATCTTTTGCCGGCAGCCGGATCTTCTCGGTGAGTGCCCGCTTTTCAATCCAGTGATAAATTTTAAAATTATATAAATGCGCCACGAGGGCCGCTTGTAAGGTCTTTGTAAAATAATATATTTTCTATTCTATTCTATTCTAAGCTAAGCTACCATGAAACATGCAAAGCTAAACATCATCTTCATCGCGTTAGGAACAGATAAGGCACTAGTTTCCAACCAAATTAATTAACGGTAAGTACTCCACCACGAATGATCTTGTTGGACCGCCTTATATTACCTAAACAATGCTCGCCACTTCCGAATTCTCAGACAGAAAGGCTTGGTCCAACATGAGGAAACTTGTTTACTTTTAAATGTTATTAAAAAAAGTTAGTACTTAATGTTATTATGTGGAGTATCTGTGATAGCACTAATTAAATTTTCTTGCAATGGACCTCCTTAAATCCACTTTTTTCCACCTACATAATTAACAACAAAGCCTCCGTGACATTCTGGTTTGACGTAAAAAACGGCGCGAATCTCCATTACCAGTTTTTGATGAACATTGCCTATTCCATTTTGTACCCTCCGTTCAAAGAATCCTAATTTCATATTGACATTGTCATAGATCGTAATTAAATTGTACAACATACATATTTCTATTTTTTATGAATAATATTAGTGAAATTATTTTTACATATACTTATTTCGTCGTAAATGGAAACTTCCATTTTCCGATGATAGTTTCATGTCATTTTGGCATAACTGGAATAAATCTCCGATATTAAGCTTGCCTTTTATGCATCTTGTGTCACTATACTTTGTGTTTTTTTTAATTTTTGTATACAACAAGGTATAAAATAAATACTCGTGCTAGCAAAAAATGTATCAAAGGTATAAGATGCAAAGTTCATACCGTTTCTATTTTGGAATACCCTTCTTCAGCTATACAGGGTCAAAATAGCATAAAAATTGATGTCATGCAAGAACACATACCTACGGTGTTTTCTTATTGGCTAGGGAGCGTTTAATCGGATAATGATATATTAATATCAATCCTATATCCTATATGCATATTAATACCTACCCATGAAACATATTTTTTTACCCATGAAAACAAAATTTAAGCTGCACGCAATTATTTGGATTGGATATGATTGGATTGGATATGATTAGATTGGATATGGCGGTACCATCGGATAGAGGATGGTCTCACGACACCCATAAAAATCCAAAACCTTGGAAAAGTGGATGTGGTGAGCTGCTGCGCAGCTCACGCAACGCCATAGATTTAGATGGTGTCTATAGGCCACGGTTGTCTCTTACCATCAGGAAACCCGTGTGCCTGTTCGCTGTCTTATACTATAAAAAAAAACTATACTATAAAGGTGTAACTATAGTTGTTAATTGGCAGACATTTTGACTTGGTTGTAGGTAAATATGTGATTTTTTCCAAAAAAAAAATCAAGTAGTGATTATGTTGCTTGTATGAATCATAGTTAAGAAGTCTTCCCACCGAATAAAAACGCTGACTATTAAACAAAAATATTAACATTTCTTAAAAAAATATCATAATAACAATTTTAAAAAAGTATGACGTACCTACTACTGTCAGACTTTTTGTTTATATTAATATAACAAAGAAATTTAATAGGTGAAATGTTGATTTTTTACTTTATATATTTTATTTCATGTATATTTTATACTTATAAATGTAAATGTTAAGGTAAATAATTTCTATGTCGTGTCATTCCATATAGTCAAGTCAAGCTATTTATTTCAGGGCATATTTTGCGTAGGAATAATGCTTGTAGCAACAGATATTGAATTATATATAATTAACATTTAAAGATTGTGTATAAGAGCGTAGTTGCAATAATGGCGGAGTATTTGAATGTCATTTGTTTGAGAGGCGGGTACACATTGTACACATTACTGCAAATATGGCCGCGGCCTCGCTCTTTGTAACGGAATTTGATGGATCTGTGTACCGTCAACAGATACAATATTGACATTTACATTTTTTATTTACAAAAAATGATATTTGCGACATTCGGAAAGTAATAAACTATACACGCCGTCTATAAGCAACGAAGATCTAAATGTTGTCTTACCTCCAAGTTTACTAACCTACACTTCTTATCAAACACTGACGATGAAGATCACTGTTATGATAATAGAAATAAGTAAGGCAGTTGATTTGTTGGTCGAGGATTTAGCGCAAAAGGCTACCGTCACTAATTGCAAGACTGAGGTTTGATTTCCGACGAAAACATGCATCTATGTGGTTATTATAGATGTAAGTATTTTCGCGTTTTGGATTTATTAAAGTTAAAGTTATTCTGGTATATATATAATTATTTCTTTGTACGAGTATTAACTTAATTGACTAATATCCATGCAAGCATTTAATTTAATTACCTTGAGTTTAAATGAATTTGCGTAATTTGTTTAGGGATTTATTGAAAATGCACTCCTTCTGATTCACTCCCACCTATTTAGTCGATAAGTAGTCAAGTAAATTTTGACTTAAACTTAAAATCACAAAATGTATTTACTTCTTTCATTATCATTTAGTTATTAGTTAAAAGTTGTAACAGTAGGTAAACTACTGAATTAATAAGGGTATCTACGCCTCTTACGAATAATAATCTAAAATTTTAATCTAAAATTTGCTGACGGTAGACGTCTCTAAGTTTATTGCAAAAAGATTTCCTGATGTCCGTGCGTACCTTTCATTAGACACATCTCCCGAGGTTTACCGTAATACTGAAAAACTATTAAGTACGTACTTGTACTAATATGATTAGTTCCATTTCCCACTTGTTATTTAACATTTTCATGTTTTGATGTCAAAAGTAGGATAGCTAAAAAAACACAAGATACTCAATTTCCACTGGAGATATCTATAAAGTCTAAAAAGTTAATATACTTTGCTAATCATTAGGTAATTCATCACATTGTTTGCCTTGAGTCGAAATAAAAAAATAAAAAGCCCTTTCCGCTTGCGTCTTTTTAATGTTGCCCAGTCCTAATCAATTTGACAATTTGTTATCGTATAATATCCCAGCTTCGGTAGCCGTTATAATTAATGATGCCTAATTTGTGGCGTTATCTGCGCAATTTATGTGATACATCCATTACAAGCACTAACTAACCGGTTACTAAATCACCACTTTACTAATAACTTTATTTAAAAGATATAAGAAATACATTCAGATTGCAAAGGAATTTATTAGTGTAGACAGTGATGTGTTTTTGCAACTGTTTTTTTTATCAATCGAATTAATCAAGTTGATTTGTTCTTGAATTCGATTAACGCTATAAATTTTGATTGTGTTAGAAATAAATTTTAAAAAATGAAAACAAAAACTCGTGTTTTTTTTAGTAAATACCTACTATAAAATCGATGTTGATTTCAAGAGTATTATCGGTACCTATATTTAAAAGTTACTTCTTATATTTGTGTGCGTAATATTTGTCACTATGATATCGAAATCATTAATTCGGTTATTACGAAAAAATAAATATGACTATGTATTCACAAATAGTAAAAATGACTATAGGTAGGTATTGTAAATCTGAATTATACCAACACTATATTTGTTCAAGATTTAAGTTTAAACCAAAAATGAAGTTACTACTGTTTATGGTAAGCATGATTTTATCAAACATTTTATGTAACTCGTAAAAATGGAAATCTATAATAAAATTATAAAACAAGAAACGCGAACGGCAGTAGCGACAAGTTATAATACACATTTAATGATAAGCAATAATATTTAATGTTTGATTTGGTTAACAAATTGTTTGTAATAAACAATTTGTAAACCAAATCGATATTCCTATGTTGACGATTCACCTCATCAACATATAAATATCGTGAATTTTATAAGATAAAATGAAATTTAAAAAAGATCAGAAAAATTCAAAACAGTTTGCCGGTTACCAGTTTTCAAGAATGAATAAATAAAAAAAGTATAAAAATCTACATATTTTTTAATTTTAATGTATCTAGGTTATACACATACCTATAGTTACCAATAATTTCAATTCCTTGTATTTATTGAAAAAATAAAACATCGAAATTAATCTCTAAAAATGTTTTGCACATCACTAGCCACTCCTAATAATATGCTGGTGTTGCTATATACAGACTTTGTTTTTGCCGAGCACACCTTACCAACATACGATTGACATTTCATAACCGTTTCTCTGGCATGCAATTAGACATATACAAGTTTTTATATTTACTATCCAAAGTGAGCTAATAAGGACACAATTACCGTATCTTATTTACATTATTTACGTTTTCTTATTTCTTTCACCCCTTTTTTACTAGGTAGTATTAACGTTTTTATGGACTATTGCTTTCAAATATTTTTTTTAAATGTCACAGCAAAAGGTCGGGAGTCCTTCTACTATTTATAAAATATAGAGTTGGGAAAACAATATAAAGCTTTACGACGTAATACCTGTACCTATTTCAGAAATCTACCTTTGATTATCAACTAAGGTAAAGAATACGCAATCGGCGGGCGAAGTATTATATAGTACTAGCTTTCTGCCGGCAGCTTCGCCCGCCGATTGCGTAAAAAAATACCCTCTTTTTAATGTAGTCGGTTAAAAAGTAGCCTATGTGTTATTCTGATGTATAAACTATCTTACTTTAAATTTTCATCCAAATCCATTCAGTACCTTTTGTGTGAAGGAGTAACAAACTAACAACCAAACAAACATACACACTTTCGCATTTATAATATTTATAAAATAGTTACTACTTTTAAACTGACCGAAAAAAAATATGCCTTTACTACTCTTTAGAATTTTGAAAAATATTTTGTTTTTATATTATAGTGATTAAAATATTACAAATTAGCAATCATTTATAAGTAGTATTTTATATAGGGTACCTACCTAAATGGAAAGCCAAAATACGCATTCCCCCTATAGAGGTCGCCTTAGCAATAGAAACAGCTGCTTTTAATCAAAATAACATTAAAAGAAGGATTTTTAAAGGGACTTTTGTTAATTTCGCCGGTAGTGACTTCCGTCCTTTTGAAACATAAATCTACATACTATAGGGAGGGTTCTCTTTTTTGCGTAAGGGTTGGTTTAAGAGGGATTACTTCCTTTCATCGTAGTCAAAGAGGGAATACTATGCCGATTTTGTTTTTAACGCTATTGATGCGAAATACTTTCATTCTAAAAACTGCATATTTAATATAACAGCGTAACCGTACACATAATGATTCAACAGCCTCGGTGACCTAATGGTACGCGCTTCGGACTTCCATCTCGGTAGTCCAGGTTTGAGCCTAATGATGTATTAACTTTTCTAACTTAAGTATATTTTCTAAGAGCTATTACGGTGAATGAAGAGTTCGTGAGAAAATCCGGAATGAATGCCAAATATGGCGACAGACTTACCACCTGTCACATCACGGTACCTAATAGCGTCAACTAATCTTTTGTACATAGAAATATTCTTTTGTTGATATGGGGGTGACGGTATTATTTCATATTATGAAAGATCTGTGCCTATAAAAAAGATGATAATTGAAAAAAGTACGGAGTATAAGTTTATGCCACGTTTCGATACACAAAATATTTCATTTTCTTCTATTTCATCCAATTTTTTCTACATAAAACAACTTGTGCATTGTGTCCTTTGTCCATAGTCATCTTTACAATATTATATGCATAAAAAACAAAATCTTACGAAGTAAAATTTTGGTTTCAGAACGGGTGCAGTGCCCTCCAACGCGCCGCTGCTGATGGTCACGTGGATGTCGTCCGAGTCCTGTTAGAACTAGGCGCAGATCCTAACAAACAGGATCATGTGGTATGTTCATTTGAGATAGCGTTTTTTTCCGTATTTATTTAGCATAAATAGCATATTATACAGCTCCTTAAAAAATGTAACTCTTTTTTTCATTATTAAAGGTACGTTAATTTACGCTACCAAACAGTTCGTAAAAGAGAAGTTTCTCCGATTCTGTCTGAGACTTTCTATCCTTTATATAAAACAGTGACCATGACTAATTAAATTTTGCGATGACTTGCTTTTTAATTTCTTTTATACTTTCTACCATGACAGCTCTATGATGATAGAGCTCCTGACTGCTGGCACCACTAAGTAGGAATTTTTACAAACAAAACGTCTTAAATAATTTGGTCACTAATTGGTCGTAGTTGGTCAGCCTAAATTTTACTGAAAATTAAAAAATAAAATTCAAGATCAATAAATAACCTGTGGCGTCCGAGTCGTAAATATAAAAAAATGGTTTATATAATATTTTATAATTTGGTCAGAATTTATTTAATACATATTCGTTATTTTACTCATTTCAAGGTCGCCAAAATAATTTTTGCACCCTAAAATCCTTTGATAGACTTCGAAATAAAATTAAACATTTGGTCATAATTGGTTAGTATATTCCCAATATTGATCAATTAAGTGGCCAATTATTTAAGAAGTTTTGCTGGTCAAAATTCCAACTTAGTTGTGCCAGTATCCAGGAGCCTATGTTAGTTTCCAGATAGGAACAGGAATTTCCGCAATGAGCTAAGATCTGCATTTTGCAGATCTTGTTTTGTATATATATGAACACATTATTTTTCCCTAATGATTATTTTTTTCCGTAGCATGGCAACACTGCGTCACACGAAGCGGCGTGGAAGGGTTACTCGTGTTGCGTGTCGCTGCTGTCGCGTAAGGGGGCTTCTCGGGTGCGCAACGCGGCTGGATTCACTCCGTTGCATCTCGCTACACAGAACGGGCATAACCAGTCTGCACGGGAACTGCTGCTTGCTGGAGCCCCGCCCGACGCACAGAATAATGTATGTTATAACTTTCATGAGTTGTTCTCGAATTCTACAAAGTAGTACATTTGTTAAGCTGCTAAAAAATAGTAACTATTGCAACGTTACAAGAAACCTGAAGTGATTGGGAAAATATTCATTTGATACTGGTATTCCCAAATTTTGAAGGTATTCTAGTATGTTAGTTATGATTTTAAAGTAGCTGTGTTTTAAATATATATTATTTTCACATCTTTATCAATGGTTGACATCCATTTCATTGGGTATGAACCAATAACTGATGTAATATTTTAACTAAATTCATGCGAGTAATGAGACGAATTTCTTTCCAGTACGGTGACACCTCATTACATACTGCAGCAAGATATGGGCATGCTGGTGTTACGCGCATTTTAATATCAGCTCAATGTAAAGTTTCCGAACAGAACAAGAATGGAGACACAGCATTACACATAGCCGCGGCCATGGGAAGGCGAAAACTAACACGAATATTGCTTGAGGCTGGATGCGATAAGTCACTAAGAAACCATCAAGGAGAAACAGCAAGAGATATTGCAACTAGAAAAGGTTTAGATGAAATCATAAATATCTTAAATACTCCCGTTGCCAAGCAAAAGAAAAAAGAAAAACACAGGGACAAAAGCAAAGAACGTGTTATCGATGAAACTGATGAAGGAAAGAAAAAAGATAAAAATAAGGATAAAAAGAAACGAAGCGTACACTTTGAGACACCAGCGCAAGTGCAGTGGTCACCATACGGTTGTCATTACTATCCCGATCCAAAATATTTCCCTAAACCTAAATTAAGCTCGCTACCCACCGAACCATTAAAAAAAGGCGAGCAGTACTATTTAGATTTAGCAGGTAATATTAAAAAGGGTCCAATAGGTGCAGGATATACCTGTTATTGTGCTCCATTCTTTAAACACATGGAAGATAAACTTAATGAAGATAAAAATGATCTAAAACGCCATATAGATAGAGCTCATGATAGATTAGACCAAAAAGTCACAGACTTAGAAATGAAAACCCAAGGCCAAATATCAGAGCTAACGAGGTTTGTTGCGGCTGAAAGAGCATTATGTAAAGAGAGACACAAACATTTAGAACAATGGCTTACACGCGGTATAATGTTCAGAGCATCGGAGAGAGTAAAAAAATTAGATTTCAGTCCTAAAGGTTCCTTAGATATACCGCCGATAAAAAGAACAAGAAGTTTGGAAATACTGGATGCAAATACTGAAAGTTGGAATGATGACAGGATAAGAAATGCGCGTGCTGAACAGTATGAAATATATGCCAAAGAACAAAACTATAAAGCGACATCAAAAAGTACTGAGGAATTAGATAGCAAGCCTCCTCCAAGTCCAAGACGGAAATACATATTAAAAAGTTCTAGAAGTAGTGATCACTTAGACGCGGATACTAGTAAAAGTTCGAGATCAATTGGGCACAATTGCAGTCACAACTGCTCTGAAAATATTACAGCAGAGATTCATATAAGAGCCAACAAGCTTTCTGTTTCTCAGTCACCAGTATCAGAACCCAAAGAAAGGTTTCCTTCCCCACCTCTTTCCACATCTATAAATAATAGCAGACTATCAGATTTAAGATCTAATAATACAGAAATTGACAATAATTATAAAGATCAAACTCTTACAAATATACCCGCTTGGAAAAGCGAAGTATTGCAAAGAACTGCTGACGATTTACGAAAAAGATTAACGCCTGATGATATGAACGCATCAGATACAAGAACTACAAAACCATTAGATATATCTCAAGATGGCTATGTGAAACTAACAAAACAAACAGATTATCGAAATGAAAACCAAGTAGAACCTAGGAAGACTGTTCAAGAATTGGTTGCTGAGGTTGAGCATCAGCAAAGATGCAATTCCCCTGATCCTCCTTTACCTAGAAAAACGAATGAAGCTGACATTTATAACTCACAACCTAATCCATCTGTAAAATTGCCTCAGCAGCCCCAAAGGCCTGCACCGATTTTAAAAGAAAAACCCACAAAGGTAAAACGGTTTAGTATCCATAACTTAATACCATTTCCAACAAGAAAAACTTTTCACACACCTCCAAAGGAAAACGGCAATAATTCAGAAAGCAGCGACGAAGAAGATAATCCAATTAGAACTTCAAACCAACCAGGACCAATGAGAAATTCTAATCTCCTCCAAACACTTCCTCTTCCAAACTACGAAACAATGTCCACACATTCACAATCACCTGCCCCGCAAGTACAACCTCATTATTCTGAAATGCGTATGATTCCAAAGGATGCTTACTTTCATGAAATACCGAATAGACAAATGCATCCTCAAATGCCGTATCAAAAAATGATAGAAAACGGTCTCCCGGCGCCTCAGTATCCTTGCCAAACTCAATATAATGAACCTGGATTACCTCAAAGCCAGATTCAGGCTAGAAATAGGAATCCCATTTACCATCATCAAACTGGTGTCTTCAACGCTATGATGCAAGATCACATAATTAGAGAAATAGAAAGGATACCTCACTGTTATGAACATTTAGATCAAAATACAGAAATTGAGATCGCTAATCAAAATGATCATTTTCGGGGTGGTTTCTATGATAATCGTCCACCGATGTACCCAAACTATCATGGGCATCCTCAAGCTTTAAGAAAACCGACTCCAGATCACAATTTTCTCCACAGTAGGCTCCAATCTCTAGCAATAAACACACATTTGACTGAAACACAAAGTCAAACAGACCGAGAATCACATAACGATTCAGGGTATAGTACAAAGGTTTATGGAAGCTCTCAAGGTCCTTCTCCAAGTTTGTCAGGCCATGTGGACGACAATCTTTCAGGGCAAAGGGTTAATATTCTGCCCAACAAGAAAGTTGGAGGTCAAATAGGCACTTCGAGCTTAGTCTAAGATTATATTTAAGAACATTTGAAAACCTCACGGCAAACTAAATCATTTGAAGTAACCTATGAGACAGTAATCACCTAGAGTCGGGTACCATATGAGCACAGTTTAATACAGTTGATCATTGTTTTTGCACATTTGTTTTATAGTTTTAAGCTTGAGTAATGTACAAGACAAAAATTTATATTATATGTAAAATTTGAAGTCGAGTTATTTTAAAATATGTCAGATATCTTAGTGTAGGAAGTTTTTGTGGGTCCAATTTTGTTGGCAATCTTGTACATTTAATAATATTTGACTATCTGTATATATTATTTAAATGTATTTCAGTATTGTAACATTTTATCTATGATTGTTTTATGCTGACGGTCATAGACCCGATAAAAGTCTGAAATACTAATTATTTATTACGTGGCTGCGTGCTTTTTGACGTAATTTGACACGACGTACCTGGATGTTGAATAATGTTGAACCACTCTAGGTATACTTTAGTAGTAGTTTTGCACATTACACCTCCGGCTATGTGTGCACAAGCGTTTATGATTTAAAATTAGTAAACTGATCTGATGACTGATCCCTATAAAGACATGCATTTCATAATTAAACGTCAAAAATATGCTTACAAACTGTTTAAATTTATAATCGCTTCTGTAGACAGCCTCATTTTAGGCAAAAACAATTAATCGAAATACTTAAAAGTACAAACTTATGTAAGATGTTATAGTCCGTGAGCCGGGCGAAAATTTTGTCAATAATTTTCTCTTGGACGATAACTCGTACAATTTTGAAAGAATATATCATAAAGCGTTGTGAGCCTCAGTTGCGGTTCCGTAGAAAGGGACAATTATAATTATGACTTTATCTTCATAATGTGCTGTCTAGTGATCACACTCCAACAACGACTCCACTCCTTTTTTGCAATATTAAGTATCCATCTTATTCTCATAAGGCTATCTCAGTCTCAAGGGTTCGATTTGTTTCGACTTTAACCCCACAAAACTGGCAGAAATATAGGTTGTACAATCTAGAGAAAGTTAGCAATAATACACTTTGAATGAATGAATGAATGAATGAATGAATGAATGAATGAATGAATGAAAACTTTATTGCACACCAACAACACATTTTGGACAACAAATAATTATCCTTAAAATAGATATTCTTATATTAATTGGTATGCAAAGGCGGTCTTGTCGCTAAGTAGCGATCTCTGCCAGACAACCCTTGCAAAACAAGGACACGGAAATAAATTGTATAAATTAGGGCATTG
>DVZL01006343.1:0-11438 GCA_018236625.1 Lasaia peninsularis | reverse complement strand
TGTGCAAGTCTACCGGCTACCCTACCCTCCGGACTGGAACACGACAATGTCATTATGGCGGCAGGAATAGATAAGGCGGAGGATTCCTACCCGGGCGAGTTGCTGCACAGCACTCTATAACCAACCTACCTTTTTGTCATGAGTTGCAAAATAATCATGAAGTTTTCGTTTGAAAACAAAGTGGTTCTATAGAGTTCAAATTACACAAATCCCAATATGATTGGTTATTATTTTAACAATAAAGTAACGATTGTGATTCTGACATCTGATTCAAAATTTAGTCCCCATGTGAAATAGTCTTAACATAAGCAATTTGCTGTCGCTAATAATTCGAATTACATGTCGATGAAAGATTATTTGGTAATCTTGCTTACTCTCGTGTTATACAGAAAATAATATCCAATATCAAAAACATTACAACTGTAATACCAATTCGTATCCCCGAGTGTTAGCTTATTATCCTGTCATACACATTCACTAAGTCCCCTAGTGACAATGAACATACATTGTGTTGAAAGAATGTGTATGGGTGGTGCTTCAATGTCACAATGCACTAAACGTTGAGGGTATGTCGTTGGAGGAAACATTTAGGGCAATTACTAAATGACAGGTAAATTATAGCAATTAGTTGATTAAATGTTATTGAAATTTATTGTTAGAAACTCAGTTGATATATTATGTACCTAAGTGTAGTTTTGAGATACATATTCAGCGTTTTCTTTAAATGTTTTTATACGTTTCTAAAATAAAATTCAAAACTAAGATGTACCTTATTACATTAGCCGCCGTAAAATTGATCCAGTCGTTTTAGAGATTAGCGGGTAAAAACACACTGACAAATAGACACAAATTCAAAAATGTATTATTTTGATATATGTACCTTGTAAACACATTATTTTAGTAAAAAGCGGTTATTTTAATATTACATACAGACACAAATCATGAATAGTTATTTTGATTCAATTTTATAAGCCATTTCAGAGATTAGCAGGTAAAAACCAGATAGACAGACAGATAGATAGATAGATAGATACATAGACAGACAGAAAAAAATTCTAAAAAATATTGTTCTGGCATAATATGTAGGTACTTTGTTAAAATATAGACGCATTTAGTAACAGTTATTTTAAATTTAAATACAGACACTCCAATTTTATTTGTTTGTATAGAAATAATATATACTAGCTGTCATGGCGAACTACGAACTACCTGAACTTAGACATACCTGATATGCTTACAAAATTTCTTATAAATTGAACGGGATAAAAAATATCGACCTCTCGGGTTCGATTCCCGTGTAGGTAAACTGCATCAAAGTCGGACACCGACTACGCTCGAACGAAAAAGCGATTTTACCAAACAAATTAATAATGTCAATATAAAAAACATCTTATTTAACATTATCTATCGTAACTTGGAAGGAAAGTTAAGTGGCTAATCTAACAAATTAACCTTGTGTCCGTCAGAGGGCCTTCCAAATATCAATAATGTTACCGCCGGCCCTGTCTTCCCCGACTGTGATTAATTAATTAGGGGCCGGCTGCAATTATGTCTTCTTAAGACACGCTTTGAAATATTGTCCCAAACAATTTCAGACTTGGGAACCTCACGATGATAAAGTGGATAATAATTACAGCAAAATTAAATGCTTAATTGTTTTTTACATCCAAATTAGCTGTAGCCCGCGGTTTTGCTCGTGTTTTTAAATACGATTTTCTTATTAATTTTAGGGTCCCTTATCTGAAGGGTAAAAACGGAACCCTATTTCTAAGACCCCACTGTCTGTTTATCTGTCTGTCACCTGGCTGTATCTCATGAACTGTGATAGACAGGCTTTTGAAATGTTCACAGATGATTTATTTTTTTTGCTGCTTATTATATTTTATAACAATAAATACTTAAAACAGAATAAATAATTATCTATAAAATTAACTAAATACATATTATTTATATACCAAAATAGTATTTTTTAGAATTTTTGTCCGTCTATCTATCTATATATCTATCTGTCTGTCTAATCTCTGAAAAGGCTGGACCAATTTTAACTGCACTTTCACTGGCAGACAGCTGATGTCATAAGGAACAACTTAGGCTACTTTTATTTTAGAATTTTATTTCTGAAATGCATAAAATATTTTAATTATATAAAAACGCGGACTAAGTCGCGGACACAGCTAATATATATGCAACACGTACAAAAAACATGATTTTTTCTCATTTCTATAGTACTAAACCATTCTTGATAGAGTTTTGTACTTCTAGAGTAATACGAATAGAAAGTAGCTTATGCTTGATCCATAATACTCAGCTTACTCCGTGTCCATGTATTTTAAAATTTCAGCATTTATTCGTGCTAGGGATATTTTTTTGCGATATAAAAAAGAAATAGTCGCATACAGCTGGAATCTAACGCATAACCTTCGTCTTGTCTTTGTCTATACACACACATACACATATTTTCATGTCCGGTCCCTTATGTGGTAGGCAGAGAGCAACGAGTGCCAAATGTGCCTAGCTTCCTCCTCGTTCATTAATATCTTCATATAAACTCACCAGCTTCGGAAACTTTGACACCACCCTCGGATAATACTCGAGCTATTTGGTCGTGAAATGTTAACCGAGGTCTCCCCAGGTACATACATATACTTTCGCATTGTATATCTGTTTTGTCGATCTTTCATCTTTCTACATGATCTAACCATTTAACATCGATGTAACGATTTATCAGTTATTTGAATCGATATAGACATTTTATTTGAATCGATTCAGCAGTTTAGTCATAAAAGCGCAACAAGCAGATAAGCAAATGTAGAACTTAAAATAATCATTAAAAATCCTATTCTACTAATAGTACAAATTTTACCATTATATCATAAACATCTTAAAATAGAATGTAGGCGAAACGTATTTCTTATCACATACCTACATTTATTTATTGAACACAAAATTTAAAAGATACAAAAAGCAATGACAAAAAGGCGAACTTATCTGTATTATTTTCCTTTCAATGCTATAAAAATATCCATAACACCAATGGGAAGGGTGGAAACAAAATAACTTTAATTTGTTGTACAAAATACAGCAGTTAATTGTATCTTTTGTAGTTAATTAAGAATCCAAAAGTTCCGACATGCGCTTGGCCTACAGGCTGAAATGGCAATAACGGCTAATTAATACTTGGAAACTTAGTAAGGTGAACTGAACGCTTAGCATTAACATCTATCGACTACAAGAAACATTACTGCTAATATTAAACCGCCTAGTTTACCGATCGGTTTGCGTACTCGTCTAATGCGGTAGATAATTCACTATATTTGAGTTTAATTCCAGATAAAAGACAAGAAATCATCGTTTTGAGATAAAAATGCAGTTTGAATTCATTTTTTCTCTTCTATCGATCGTAAAAACCGCCACAATTTTAGTCTGCGTAGTTAACAAAAGATGGCGGTGATAACTGTTTTTCGTCGACCTGTATATCTGTATCTGTACTGAGTTATGGTTGAGAAACAAAAAATTAAAAACACGTTTTTCTCAAAACTTGTTTTTATGTGTTATTTATAGGATGAACATATCTCACCATTAATAATATAAGGGCACAATCCAAAAAAGTAGATTTTGGTGAATGATACTAAAAGACTTCAGAATTCTACACTTATTATTTAAGTTATGATTGTGAATATTTAAGAAATCTTTCCATCAGCGCAAACCGGTAGAGAATATCATTTTTCGTGCCCTCGACATTTAAAATCACAGTTTACAAAATTTTTGACTTGATTTGAAAAATATCCTTAATTATCGCATAATATAATACTAGAAAAATAATTATTGCCTTACTTTAGTTAGATTAATTGGTTAACTAAAGAAATATTATTTACTTAATTAAATAAGAAATTCTAGTAGAATGATCCGACTTAAACCAAAAACTATATTTTTTTTAATACAAGCAAAATCTTGCAAATTATTCGTTGTGTTGAACATTTTCCTGATAATCATCTTTTTTATCATAATATAGTTTCCTCGCTTACATGCCTCTCAATATTTCCAACCAAGTCCAATATACACAGTGGCTGGACAAAGTTACGGTAGTAGTTAATATTAGCGATTTTCAAGGCATAGTCATTGTAATATTAATTAGAGTAAATGGTTTCATAGTCTGGACAATGATGTTTATAAAAACAGAAATAGACATGACGTCTAAATGGAAAAACACCATACACGTAGTATATTTCGTGACAATGCGATAAGCTTATGTTTTTACATCTTAGTTTCATACGACTTGTGTATAATAATGGTGTTCTCGAATTTACAAAATAAGGTTGACATAAAAATATAATCTTCATTTTAAAATAAAGTATAATATTTTCACTAACAATCAATCATCATAATAAAAATAATGGTATCAAAATAATTCTAATTCATCATTCATCAACAAGGAATGTTAAATCAAGTTGTGATATGATTTTAGTAATTGTTTACATAACTAACTGTTACAAATATAAAATACTAACTTTCGTGAATTATTTCGCACAATTCATTTTCGCAAATTAAAATCACAAACAACTTTCAAAGGGCAGACATTTTTCCGAAACATACACTCTGTGTCCTTCCTCAAGGTCTATTCCATTTCTATACTAAATTTCATCAAAGTCGGTTCAGTAGTTTAGGCATGAAAGCGTAACAGAGAGATAGACAGAGTTACTTTCGTATTTATAATATTAGTACGGATTGCATGTAACAAGATATTAATATTGACAAAATACGGGTATTATTATTTGACCAGTTCGTCAAATAATTATTATAATTTATATTACGAATGAATATTAATCGCGTAGTACTTATTGTAAAAGTTTTATTATACAATTGAATAAATAAAATAAATTTATCAGTGCTTCTAGGTATTTTTTAAATTATTTCGTTTTAATTTTTTTTATATTCATAGTTTTTAGAATGTGTCACGTCTATTTCAGGGTAATATAGGTTATTGAATCTGAAACCAAATAGCAATGTTGGCGATTCAGTCACTGTTTACCCAGACGAGCCTTGATTTATTAATTAGCGAGTACGCCAATTTCACCCTTTGTCTACATTCTGAGTAATTTCACGATGTAATACGGCTGCTATGATATTTTTATAGGTTTCATATTTTACTAACAGTTGAACTGAAAGAAAAATATACTTTAAAAATTCGAATGTTAATTTGGTTTTTTGTTTGCTCAATATTATACTTTTATTTAATTTTTTTGGGGGACTGTCGAATAAAATACCTTATTTACTTAGAGAATTGTAAAGTACATTTTGTACATCATGTGGTGAGGTATTTGCGTTCTGTATCTTGTGCACTTTAACTGAGCAAAATTATACAAAACACCACCAAAATTGACTAATTTTATTCTATACGTACACGAAATTCAAAATAATTTAAAAAAGTTGCGTCCATTTTTTTTCGCCAAAACTCCAATATGTTCAATAAATTAACTTTCAATACATATCACAATATTATTCCCTATTATTTTTTCCTTTTTTTTTGTAAATTAGAAGCGAATAGCATGTAATTTAGTTATTTAAGTGTTATTTATTGTAATTTACTAAACTTAATTTTTTTATATAAAAAAAAAAGAATTGAAAAAATTGAAATAAATATTTATCAGTTTTTCAATTTTCATTCTGCAATAAATATAAGAAAAGCCACATATAAAGCAACATAATATATTAATTTAGAAATCTAAAATATTCTTATTAAATGTTGAATCTAGATTTTGCCGTCAATCGCAAAGCCTGACACTTCCATTTGTGATCTATTTCCACTCCCATCAAACATAGTCAACCAAATGGATTAGCCATTTGTCTGATTACCAGCATCAATAAATAACGGCCACTGCACGAGGGTCAAAGCAATCATTTATTAAAATTTTAGGGGTCAGTTCAAACATTTTGATGCGCAAACCATATGTACACTAATTACATGGGAACAATATTTGCAATGTTCTGTTAGTTTGGCAAACTTGATTTCCAGCGTTGTTATCATCCAAATTAGGTTTAATTGATGATAAATATTAGTTTTTTTGATGTTATAATTAAATAGCTCTCCGTCTGCGGCCTCGCCTATGTACATAGGCTAACGTAGTCGGTAGTCTATGTTCTTCCTCGAGGTCTACTCTATCTCTGTACCAAATTTCATCAAAATCGTTTGGGTTCTTTAGGAGTGAACGAGTAACAGACAAACGAACAGAGTTAGTTTTGCATTTCTAATATTAGTAGGGATTCGTAGAAATTATTGGTGGTAATTCTGCTGCGCACTTATTTTTTCAGCTATCACTACCCTTCAAGCGAAGTGAAAAAAAACTATTGGTGGTGTCGAATTCGTTTTATGTGACATTTTTTCTTCATCATCTTAGCTTTATCCCGTTCCCATATTGGATAATATAGGTACAGGATACTACGGAATTGAATACGCATACTCATACAACATTCGTACAGACTATAATCTATACCTCGGAGTTCTCGTTTAAAAACCGTATAAGTTATTATGTTCTGACTATTTTGACGAAATTGAATTTCATGTCGTTTGTTTTGCCGTTAATTCTTGTGACCGGCCAGGTTGGAGACAAGTTCAAACAAGTCAGTTGTAAATTAATGTTTAATAATAAGATAATTAGTATGATGTATACAATTTTTACAATTCATAAATGAATAATTATAAATTATGTGTTAAGATAATTGGTACACCACTTTCTGGTAGGTAGAATATGTTGGTATATTTTTTTTGTAGCAACTTTTTAATACACACATTAGGCAAATAAATGAATATCATTTTATTTTTATTTAATTTTAATAAATTAGTATTTATTAAAGTAGTATTTCATTTTCATAAAATTGTAAAATCGAAACAAGCGTCCTACTTGTTTTATTAAATTTAAAAAAGACTTCTATACCTAAAAAATCACATTAAAATCCGTTATGTAGTTTAAAAGATCTATGATAGGGAAATACAGTGGAAATCGACTTTGTTTTATGCTATTATGTGTAATACCTACCTATATTATATTATCGCCACTTAGTAGAATTCCATTGTGAAAAAAAAAATAATAAAATATTATTAATAATATAGAAAACACTGCATGTGCTTACAACAAATAATATTTATCAGAATAACATAATAATCGACTCAAACTCGAACTGAGCGTTCCTTGCAAATTGGAACTGACAAAATAGCATGAATTATGAGCAGCTCGCCACCCCGGGGAAATTAAAGTGTCTTGTTGCAACTTTAAGATGCCCAGATACTTCACAACCAGTTTTCTGTGCGACTACACATTCAATTATTCTATTTCTCTACCTTCCCGAAAACTATCACAATTGCATAATATATTTTACGGGCTTTCATACGATACTTCATAATATTGGTTCCGCGTTCGTAGATAAGTGCAACTGCTTTGTTATTAAAAGGTAGCCGGCGGATCGTTAGTCATTAACACTGTGACCTAGACTAAATGTTAATGTTTTTCGAATCGGAATTCTTTATCTATTTTTTAAGAGGAAAAGACAGCGCACACGGGTCTCCTGATGGTAAGGGACAACCATGGCCTATAGACACCATAGATGTTGTAGATGCGCCGCTGCCCTGTGATCGGGCTGTTAGACCTTATGTGCAAGTCCACCGGCAACCCTACCCTCCATACCAGAACACGACAATGTCGTTATGGCGACAGGAATAGGTAAGGCGGTGGATCCCTACCCGGGAGAGTTGCTGCACAGCATGCTTCCACCAGTGGTTATATTGGTAGCGACCTAGTTAACCTATGCTCGTCTCTTACGAACCATCTTGTAGGAAGGCAGTTGGTCTATTCTACATAGAGGGCCCGGACCAACACGGGCGACACCGATATATTATTGACAATCTGAATTTCTTCTCTATATGACTTTTCTATGTTATCAAACAGCATTTAAGGATAGGGCCTAAAAATAATATTCATAATATAATTTCGTTACTGTCTTGTCCTATATAAGATAAAATTATGCACTGCTTTTCAGATGAAGTACAAACTCATGATTCCAAGATTCGTATATACAAATTTGAGCTTATCTGAGACCTGGTTTCCCTTCTGGGTTGCAGAACGTCTGCCCTATGTGAAAACTGGCAGCATTAACAATTTCCCTAGATTAGGTAGCCGACCTTAATAGCATCAGATATACGACTAGATAGAAAAATAATGAAACATTAATACTAACATGCAAATGAATTTGCTGATACAATAATAATAGAACAATGATTATCATTTTATTAATGAATATAGTGCTTTAATATGAATAATAATTAATCCACTTAGCACAAGAAAATTTAATCACATGATAATAATATTATAATGAGTTTATTAATGACAATTACAATTACATACAATTAACGGAAATTCCAAGCTATATCGTTCCAGCTGTTATCGTTTGTTAATTTTGAGAAATTTTATCGAGATACCGGAAATTGTAAGCTGTAACTATTGTTTTTGGAAACGTTTTGTCGAGGTACCGGAAACGGTACTGTTGTCGCCTGTTAAAAACATTTCATCTGGTTCAATTCCCAGGACGAGCAACTCTTCTTAAATGTTTTTCAGATTATTCCGAGTAAGCATTACATTGCCCGAGATTGGAATGTGTGGCTTACCACCTATCACATCAGGGCCCTAATACCTTGGCTAATCGTGGATGTTCTAGTATATCTACTGGACTCACTAGTCGTGGATGTACTACACACCTCTGCCTACCCTTTCAGGGATAATAGTCGTGAAGGTACTTAATACATCCGGACTGATAACACCTCTTTAAATTGTTGCCGCCACAACGTTTGTGCTCTCTGTGCGGATCTGACTTAGAAAGTAAATTACACAAGAAGCTTATCAGTAGCCTCATAATATTCCATCAATAGTATAGGCGATGTGTTTCATATCATTATTTCTGCTGCTACTTATTTTAACCTAGCTGTGCTAGCGTCTTTCCCGCGTTTTTATTTAATTATTTTACTTAATACACTTTTGAAATTAAATTCTAAAATAAAAGTAGCCAAAACTATTCCTTATTACATCAGCATCAGCAGCCATTTCAAAGATTAGCGTCGGTGTGGCTGCTGTTGGTTATGTCAACAGACAGACCACAGACAGTAATCTACAGCAAGTGTACTGGCTACTGGCTACCCTACCCTTCAGACCGGAACACGACAAATTAATTACGGTGGCAGCAATTAGTAAGGCGGTGAGTTGCGCGTAGAGCACTTTAGCACCAGTGGTCTTGTTGGTAGTGGTTCATTTAATCTATGTTCGCTTCTTACGAGCTGAATGGTAGGGAATCTACACACGAGGCCCGGACTAATAAGGGAAAAAAATATAAAAACATCTAAGCAACATAACAGTACCCAAAAGAGAAAACTAACTTACTTCTAAAATAACTGAGTGATTGAAATTGGCCGTTACACAATTTTGAAATCTTTTTTCGCTAGTAAAAATAATATTTTTAATGGAATAAGATGTCAGGGAAAGCTTTAACTAAAATAACCACCGAGCGAGCGGTCGCATTGTTCTAGAAAATAACTTCGTCTGAAAATCAACGACCATAAAAATTCAGCTCCAAGGCTTCACAGAGTATAATGCACGAAGTAATTCACTTAAAACGAATGGCCGCGAAATGAAATGCATTAAAATCATCTTGGGCTTCTTCCAAAGTAAACTCTATTTTATTTGTTATTTGTTCAACAATATCTATACATCTATATAAATAAACAAAATTGAAGTGTATATAATAATTATATATATATAATATTAATAATGTAATATTAGAATAATCACTTTTTTTGGAAATTCATAATTATTAAGTTTACAAGCTATACATACCAAAAATATTTAAGTATTATTACTTTCTTTTTCCATCTGTTTGTCTGTCTGTTTGTTTACGGTATTTTCTGAAACAGCTGGAGCGATTTTGACAGACAGCTGAAGTTATTAGGAGTAGCTTAAGCTCCTTTTTTGAGTAAAATTCAAACGTGGAAGAAGTCGCGGGCACAGCTAGTTCTATATAAATGATAACAAAATCGAAAAGTGCATAAATACATATTATATTTATGCCAAGTGGGCGAAAGTAATTACTACATACTTGCGTAGCTTCCTTGCGGGAGGCCTACGTTGATATTTCACAACCAAATTGCTCGTGTATTATCTGAAGTTTGAGTCAAAAGTCTCCGAAACCGGGGTTTTGTATTAAGAGAATAATGAATGTGGACAAATCTAAGCAAGTATGTAGCGATCGTGACACTTGGCACTCGATACTCTCCGCCTAACCCGCAAGAGACTTGGCGTGAATAAATATGTATTTCAATCATTTTCTACATGACGTGTAGGAAGAGGGACATACAGTTTTTATGATATACTATCTGTACCCGCAACTTCTTCTGTGTTTTTATTTAATTATTTTATTATATACATTTCAAAACCTAAATTCTAAAATAAAAGTAACCAAAGCTTATTCTTATAGTATTCGCAATTCTTCTTACCTAATATTAATAGGTAAGATATCAATGTCGATTTATGCCATTCCGCCAGATTCCTCTAAGCTACCAAACTTCTCCACTTTAATTATTGACTCATTTACTTTTTTAAGTCTCCGTTACCTTAGCAGACACGTCTAATATACAAGAATCATCTACTTTGCCAGACTTCTCAACTTTTCCTGACTCTTTTACTTTACCAGAATCCTCTACTTTACCGAATTCCTCTAATTTACCAAACCCTTCTACTTTTTGAGACTTACTTTGCCAGACTTCTCTACTTTACAGACTCTTCTACTTCACCAGACGCTTCTACTTCAATAGCATCCTCTATTTTACTAAAATTTTCTATTTCAAAAGACTTTACGACACTCCTCTACTTTTCCAGAATCTTTTACTTTGCCAGAATACCAAAATAGTCTAGCAATATTAATAATTAAAATATTCCATGCTACTCTAAGTTTCATTACACTAAGCATTAAATCAAACAGTTTTTAAATCAAAGCTCTCAAACAACTTAAAAAAAATGAACATAAAATATTTGAGCAACTCACATGTGAAGTTACCTTCATTAAGCCAACAAATACGAGGAGCCTGGAAACTGAGCTGCTCATATCTGTACTCGAGGCTCTTGGGAAATAATTGCTGTTACGAAGGCAGCCTTATGAAATTTTTCGTATGATATTGTTTAGATTTTGTTGAAGGAACACTTTTATAAGGACTTTGACTAAATTAATATATTTAAACTCTTTTATTTGAAGGCATTGTTTTATTATGAAATTATTATGAAATTATAAAAAAAACATCGTGAAACTAGAAGTTGTAGAACTGGACTAAGGTTATTGAATATTCACTATTAGTGAATATTTTTTCCCGTGTTGGTCCGGGTTCCGTTGTAGAATAGGCCAACTGC
>DVZL01006342.1:0-11438 GCA_018236625.1 Lasaia peninsularis | reverse complement strand
CATCTCATTTTCCATGGAATCATCTCATCACCCTCATCTTCCATGGATATACCATCATTATTGAAAAAATAAAATACTTAAGACTAGGCTGTATGGACAAAGTTCCTTTGCCTTAGCCTAAATGGGAAGAATTCACAAAAAAAAATTAATAATAACAAAAATTTTAACTCGTGCATTAATTATACGAGTATGACAAATACCTTATCTATGTTATTTCGCTATTTTTTGTGATTTGTAATATGACGGCTATGTTTACTGTAAATCGTTTGACAGGTGAATAACAAATGTCTAAACACCATAAAAAATTTAGTCGTCACGGCAAGATGTAATGGAACATGACATATTATTTTTTATTGGATAAAAGAGCGAACAATAGTTTAACAAATAATAAATTAAATTCAAATAATGTACCTAATCTAAATAAATAAACAAAAAAATATCGCCACGCCTATATCCCCTAAGGATTGGGCAGAGCTACATATATACCCAGGATAAGCCCATGATATATGTCACAAATTCAATCTCGTGCAATTTCATGTTTTCAGATGAAACTTTTGTTTAATTTTGACACAAATATTATTAGAAATCCTATGAATAAAGTTTTTTCTCTTTTATTATATGTACCCAGTCTTTAATATTTTTATATTTCGTGCCAGGGAATTCAGGAATATAAATCCCCAATAAATGCGAATTTACAGTTTTCGCCTGCTGTTTTGATTGAGCCGTTGGTTTTACAAGAGTTTTACAAAAGTAATTTAAAACATACCTACATCCTTAAAAGATCTCACGCGAGATAATACGACACGAAAGGAGGGGGGTCAGAATATTAAAAATCAGTCACATAATAATGAATAGACGCTCCTTTAGCCAGTATCGCATTTGTTGCTCATTTTTATTTTTCTAAAAGACTTGGAAAGAAAACAGCTATTACTTTTGGATGTATGTATATCATATAAAGAACTGCTATCACCAGCTTGTAGGTAGTTTAATAACTTAATACTCCGATATTTCGGTCATGTTGGAAGAATGAAAGATTAAAGATTGTCAAAACATATATATAATACGAATGTGGGTGGTTGTAGGTACCCGGGAGACCCTAGGTTTACATTCTTCTTCCGTATTACATCAGCCTTATCCCGTATTACATCAGATGATACAAATGACTAGGACACCAGTTTTGACACCAAACGACTGCCATAGCTGACCTCTGTAACCCAGAAAGGAAACTTGGCCCAAATCTAGATTAGGTCCTTTTCCTAGATTAGATCGTAGATTAGGTTTCCTCACGATGTTTTCCTTCATCGTAAGAACACTCATTAAATGTATGTACCTAGTTAGAAAAACTTATTGGTAGATATACATGGCAGGATTCGAACTCGAATGTGGAGAAAGCTAGGCAAGTATGTAAGGACCTTTAGCGCTCGATACTCTCTGTCTACCACGTGTTGATAAAAACCCATTGCATAGTTTTATATCTGCTTGGAAAAACCTTGTGAAACTAAAAACATTCTAGAAAATTTCTTTTGTTTCAGAGTACGGGTATATTCTGTACGTTCTTCCTCGCGCATGCCATTAGGGAGAAACGACGGGCTTCGATAAGAAACTCGACGTCTATCAGAGAGTCTACCTTCGCCGCCCCTGACGACACTCTGCTGTCACCGACTGCGCCAGCACCAACTCTGCCAAAGTATTAGTGACAGTTTCCTAAAATGACAATAACTGAACAATCACAGAGAAAACTTCGTACAATCCATTCGTTAGTATGAATTTTCGTTTTACTCGAGAGTGTTAATAACAGGAATTCTTGTTTCAAGCACATAGAAGTAAGATAGAAGACTCCGAAGAGAAGACTCTTTTCAAAAATTTCATGTTATAATTCGTTGCATTTAAATTTTAAATAAAGAAAACGTATTTTCTTAAATGTACGTGGTTCGGAAGAAAAGCGGCCAGGCTTTTTTTATAGCAATCAGCATCCGTCAGAGAGTTTAATTTCTCCGCTACTAAAGACTGCTCTGGAAATTCTACAAACTATTTAGGAATCATAACATGATAATGTAAGAAATAATAACAAAGAATTATTTAAATATAAGAAAGAAGAATATTCTAGAAGGCTCTTTTATAGAGTTGAAACTAGTAAAAGAATCTTCAAGTGAGTGTTTAAGAAAACTATAAAATCAATAAAACATTAAAATATGACATAGGTATTAATTTAAAGGTTTTTAAGTACTTTAAGGACACTTTAAAAAGGAATAATTTCAATAAATAATTTTAAAATAATTAGTATTTATTAGAACAATGACAGAAAGGGTGGGAAGAGCTTTTTACGACAGCTCATAATTTTACAGTTCATTCATAAAAATATATTTTTGAATTATTGAACGTGTGGATGAAACAGAATGGTAAAGTTTATATACACATGTAAAAAAGATTTTGACAAAATATACAAAACTGCCAATTTATTTATAAGTATTTAAATATTATTTAAGTTATTCTAGAATATTAGGAGCAAAAAAATCATATTTAATACCACGTTTTTAACATAAAAAATATCAGGTTTTGATTGGAGTTTTTAACCCTTTATGCCAATATAATGTAATAGCCAAATAATTTGGTAAAGATTTTAAAATTAATAAAAATTTAATACAATCCTTAAAAATAGTTTTTTATTTTTACAGTTTGACATTATATTTTTTTAATCTGCACCATATTATTTGGCTAAAACATTTTGTATCACAAACCAAAAAAAATATCATTATCGTTTCCTCGTGTTGGAGGTTGGAGTAAAATAATTATCAAGACCCACATAAAATTATTATACCTACTAATTAGTATACTAAAATTAAAATCAAATTTCTTGTCAACATGTGATATATTTTTCGTCATCACTAAATACATATATACCTTACGAAATTGAGAGCGATAAGTCTTTTCCGCCATTTCTAAATTTTAAAGTTAATTTAAATCGCCTGTAGATATTAAAGAAGGTAATGGTGCGTTACCAACCTGAGGCTGGATTGAATAACCTCTTGCGAAAGTAAGTAAACCGGCTACCGTACCCTCCAAACCAGAACACGACAGTGGCAAGCAATGGCGTTACAGTGGCAGAATTAGTTAGGGCGGTGGTATCTGTTATTTTACTCCTAAAACCAGTATTAAATTATAGATACAAGTGTTTCAACTTTATAGCAAATTAAAATCCTTAAAACAAAATTGTCTGCAAAGTTGAGTGTATTATTTTGAACTAGATAAGAATTAAATAAAAACCCACTAAGTTCGAGTCGTACTTGCCGGGTTCCGTACCATTATCTGTAAAAAAGGCAAAAATATCACATTTGTTGTATGGTAGCCTCTCTTAAATATTTACTTTATTCTGTTTTAATTGTTATAGCGACAACAGAAATACATTATCTGTGAAAATTTCAACTGTCTAGCTATCACGGTTCATGAGATGGAAAAAGACAGACAGTGGAGTCTGATTCCGTTTTTACCTTTGGATAAGGAACCCTAAAAAAAGAAATGAAAAGATATTGATATAGTTTAAATGATATCATTTTTAGTTGAAATGCACAGCTACAACTTTTTATGATTATACATTCAGTCAGTTGTTCCCAAACTTTTGCATTCTGTGACTGTCTTACAAGTTATAATAATAATAATAATAGACGCATCTATAGTTTATTTTCTTTATTCTAAAAATAATATATAAAATTATTGTTATTACTATCAAACCAAAATCAACACTAGATTTATTAATTAGGTAAAGGTTATATGTATTTAGCTGTACCTTAATTTACATTATAATTTTAAAAAATGTCACACAATAAAAATACATAATATCGTCTCGTGATGTCTTTTAGATAGCGCTATAATAATGCACTTAGGAATCACGAGTTATATTGTATACTATCTATCTAAATTAGTGAAACAGTGCAAGTGTTTTTCAAAATTTAATCACAATCACGAGTTACAGTTTGGGAAATGCAGCGTAGATATTTAAAATAAATTGTTATTGTATTCATACTCGTATATACTGCTGGATAGTATATTTGGCTGATAGCGTAGTCAGAGGCCAACTTAGACTTACTTAATGAGTTTTTTCAGTTTAGTCGACTAACCGCGAGGCTCGGGTTCGATTCCCGACAGGGATAGACATTTGTGTGATAAACATAAATGTTTGTATTTCCGGGCCTGGGTGTTTATTGAATTCATTCTTGTATCTATTTAAGTATTTCTATGTATTAATATCGTTGTCTAGCACCCATAACACAAGCATATAATTTGCTTACTTTGGGGCTCGATCAATTTGTGTAATTTGTCCATTAATATTTATTTATATTTGAAAGAGCCAACCAGTTTTAATTTTTACACCATGATCAGGGCTAAAACATGAGTTACCAACAATATTATTCTTTGAGATCATTAATAAAATAAAAAATATTTTATCTGTAAGTAATTTGTGTTAAAGTATACCTATGTGTTTTTTTTAGTAACATGTTGTCTATAGGTGACGTCTATATCTTGCCATTACTAGAGCCGCCTGCACTATCTTTAACAAAAATAACAAATGTATCATCAAGTATAACAATATATTTATTGAGATTTGCGAAATTTGCACAGGGTTGTTGAACGAAAGGTAATATTCGTCACACAATTAAGAGTGAGAAACCAAGACTATGATAAGATATGATTTTAGATCATTTTATGTATAAATATGTAGATTTTTTAAATTATACATTAACTTTATACAACTATTTCAGTGTTTTATTTTGTTGTAATATTATTACGATAACCTTGATAGATTATTTTAGTTGCGCCACAGGCTAAAGCTAAGACCGTTAGCCACGTAGGATTCCGGGTTCAATTCCCAGTTCGGGCAACTTTTCTTAAATGTCTTACAAATTATTCGGAGTAAGCATTACATTGCCCGGATTTGGAATGTGTCCGAAGCGGCGATAGGCTTACCACCTATCACATCACCCTAGTCACCTTGGGAATAATAGGCGTGAAGGTACTTTTCCTAATTTATTATATTGCTACATTTGACCCTAACATCACATTCTGTCAGATGAGTTATAAACGAAATATGTAAAATAGTTCATCTACCTCCATACCAAGCCGCTGCTAAGAGGTGAGCATAGGTTCCCAACGTGATGAGTAGAGAGAGAGAATGGTGGTAGGCTTCTTTCTTATCTTAGCCTTATCTCGTATCAGTTCCTGCCGCCATAATGATATTGTGATTGAAACGAGTTACGTCTAAAAAGGCGAGATACGGCGGGAGATTAAGGTAAAACTGAGATAAATATTCGCAGCAGCAAATGAAATGCTGGAGAATTATAAAAAGGAGCTCTTGTTGTTGAAATCAATGCTAAAAACCTCATGAAATTATATTTTGTAAAATGACATTGTCGTATTTGTTCACCGAGATATTATTTTGAAATGTTTTGAATATTAGAACATATTTTATTTTAGAGTCTACAATTAATTAAAATACGAGCAATAATTCTACAGTGTCAATTCTTTAATTTACCCAGTTTTTACGTGCAACTCTTAAGTTTATGTTGTAAGTAATTCATGGTTCAGATAATGGTTAGGTACTTTATTAACATGAACCATAATATGAGCCATACTCGTAGGTGACGATGACATTGCTGTGGTGACATTTTTAAGAAATATTTTTAAAGTAAGTACATTTATCATTTAAATTGAATTTTTATAAGTGTTAAAAATTAAGCATAGATACTTTTCTTCACGCCCATATCAGGAAATAAACAGGCAGATGTGTATGTGTTGATCATAGTGGTGATTGTTCAATCTGTATTTTAATAAGTATGTTTTCAAATTAAATAGGTTAGATGAATAATGCAAATGCATGATTCGCGGGTTGTACATAAAATATTAATCCGTGGTCTGAACGCCACAACTGGTTTGGCTTAACTCAAACAATCACACTTACGTCACCGGCATAACTGAGCTCATTTGTTGCCTATTGGGTGGACGGCTTTACCAATACACTTGTAGTAACTAGTAACATGCTTCACGCAAGTTCTAGGGCTATAGAGATCTTATATTGAACTAGCTGTGCTCGCGACTTTCGTCCGCGTTTAAATCTAATTTATAAAAACTCCTATCTCAGATTTACAATGTCTTCCTTGTTCCTTAGTCAGCCTTACTATATCATAAGAAAAAGTTTCTATGAACGGGATCTAGGCTTTTACTAAGCTTGGCTTTTGGGGGCATTTGAAGAGCATGGAGTATTTTCTCTCACTTGGATAACTCGAAGCTGGTGGAAAAATTAGTCCGTATCTACCAAAGATATTATGGTATAGCAATGGAATATACCACTTGTTACGAAATACAGCTCTCTTAGCATTCCAAATTTGCTTTCGATCGACAAAAACTGGGCTCATACATTGACCATAAAGTAACTTTACGCCACCGGTGAAAGTTAACCGACCCGCCAGATAACTTAATACTACGCGTTCAATTACACTTTCCAATACTTATATTAAGTTATACATAGGACATATATATATATCTCTATGCCAGATCCCTTGCCGGGTAGGCAACAAATGCCCAGTGTCTCGATCCCTTTATACTTGCCTAGCTCCCTTAAGTACATTACTATCTTCAGACAAACGCGCCGTTTTCGAAGACTCTTGACATCACCCTCGGATAACACACAATAGGATTTTATGGATAAATTAATTAAAAATAAATGCACTTTAATGAAAACGACAATAATATAAGTAATAACAATAACTCACTAAAGCTAAGCTTAAAACTCGAGAACTGCTAATTTGATGTGCTTGATTTCTTAATTGTGTTTGATAAAGTTTGATGAAGGTTCTTATGCCAAGAAAAACTTGAAAAATTGCAAAAAAGGTTGGAATAAACATCGCATACAAACTATTAATGATTATTAATGCCAGGTGGTTTATTTATTAAAAACCCTTTTGCTAAAAGTTTACCAGTTTTCTGGAATTGGAAATCAGGCCCACCTCATATTTTTTATGTGATACCTAACACAATGAATCAGCACACTGCTCTCCTAACACCCAACCGCAACCTATATATATATATATATTTTTATTTTCATAATTTAAAAAATTACTCTGATTTATAACATATCTACTCGTATTCACATCTATACATATAAAACAAAGTCGGGTTTGTTAGAACACTTATAATTTATAACTCGAGATCTAATGGACCAATTTTCATGGTTTTTGATTCGTTGGATAGGGGAATATAATCCGCTATCCGAGTATCCGAACATCTTAAAAACAATGAAATCGTGATGAATACATTATTATGAAAGATGAATAATTTCCAATTATTGTTCATTTCTTTAGTACATGTCAAATGTTTGTTGTCCATCCTGTCAAATACTATATAGTAGAAGATCCGAATTTAAACCGACCTTCACGAGCTGAGGATTATTTTTGGCAACCCATTTTTAATATATTCTCTAATATACTTAATTTCGGCTTAGGTTCGGATCTTAGACGAATAGGTAATGAGTAATGACTGGTACATTTCTGAATTCGTTCAGCAATGTATTTTATGTAAACTATTTAAAAAGGGTGAATAAACTAATGCCTGTATTTTTTTTAATAAATTAAAAAGGCTGCATGCATTAAGCAGACACATAGATGTTTCTCAAATATTAATTATGCGTGCGTTCAGAAATAATGACAAATGATTATTAATATTTATTTTGATTATTAGGTAGGTATATTATGTTCAGCTAAAAGTAACACGACATTTATTGACTGTTAGGTAATACAAAGTTCGCCGGGTCGGCTAGTTATATATAAAACCAATCATACGAAGTTTTTAAATTAATTAATTTTAACTTTCCACATTTATTTTATACCTACTTCAATTTTGAGGTTCTCGAGAGAGTACATGCCCATACATACAATACAATATTTGGGAACCACTGATACTTCTAATACTCTAGAAACTATGGTAAAAATAAAAAAAATCTAAGGACATTACTTGAGTAAACACACTTAGTTTAACATCAAATCTAATATTAAAATCCAATCTTATTAAAATATAATATTTCATAAAACTGAATAAAACCAAATTTTTTAATTTAATTTTTAAATAATAATTAACATTAATTAATTAAGCTGTTATGAATAAAAAAAATGGGTTTCACGATGAAATGAGACAGAAAATACTTGTAACTTGAATGAGGGGTCAGTACTCAGTAGTCAGTATTCATAAAAGAGGGGAGGCGGGAGGGGATCGTCGCCATCGCGATATCGTGTATTTTCATTTTAGTCGCTTTCAAGTCGTCATAGGAGTGAGGTTGCGCGTCCTTTTCGAATACACAACCAAGTAAATCTGTGAGTGATCTCAACTTGTGTAGTGTTTGGACACTGTGCTATCAATATGGGGTGTGGATCGAGTTTTGTGAAATATGTGCTGTTTTTCTTCAACCTGGTTGTCGCGGTGAGTAGCTTTATGGCGGGTTATAGAACCGGTTTGGTATTGGTTGTATGGTGGCCAACGGACAGTGAAACCCATGGTTTATACGTGGACTTTGGCGCCCTGTAAGAATTGTTATGACGAGTTGATTCGTTAAAATCTAACTTCATTAAAAGATAATAGTTTTTGTGTAAATAATCGTCTTTATTTAAAAAATACCGATTCAAGAAACAGACGTACACGTTTTATGGAATTAATTCTTAATTCAAAAGTGTTTTAAAATAACGGGCATCAAGAATTTATATTTTAATGTCCTTACAGTCTTACGATTTGAAATCTTATCATAAACTGGTTCTCTATCCACATAATTTCAAGCGTTCGACATTTGTCACAATATTATTACTTAATTGAGAAAAAAAACTTAATTTCTAAGTCATTTATTTATTTAGATTTAGTGGGTAACGAATAACGATCCTAGAGCTAATCCGAGCAGTCTTATCTTTCCAGTCAGGAGTTGTTGACAAAGACAGTAGATAGTTATCAAATAAAACAATATACCTATATGGTAATTATTAATTAATACCATGGTCTACAAATATGATCACTATATCCATCTGCCTTTTAAGTATTTCTGTACACATTGACATTATTTCATAGAATGTCAGCAGAGTTTTAGATATTGTCTGATTTTTTATAACTCCATAATTGCATATCTGCGCTTTCTTTGATGATGTGAATTCTTGTGAAGTCTTCACCCTAGCGACAGTGACAAAAATGAAAACATTTACATCTACACTTACAAACTGTATGAAACAACTACATTCTTTATTACAGGCTTTTCCTTTTTATCCAAACTATTTAACTAAGAAAATGTTCTCAAGTACTTTGTTCATCTCTTTGTTATATTTTAGCTAAAGGAATATTTTGATAGGTATGTTTTTTCGTTTTTTTTAAAAAAAGTACCTACCTAGGTTGTCAATTCGGTTTTTTTAGTAAATGACTCAATTTTCAATTGTTTTGAAAGCTAGTAAAGTGATAAATTAGATGTTGGGGTTTTTTTCCCATTTTATGGCTATTTCGTTTTAAGCTATTTGGGTATAAAGTTTTAGTCAAATCAGTTCAGCCGAGTGTCAAATCAGTTCACAGTGTGACTAACACAACTTTTTTTATATAGATATCCTTGACACAAAATAGGTACCAAACAATTACCGTAAAGCTACGAACGTAAGATGTCCACGGAGGCACTGTTAATAAAAAAAAACCTGTGACCAAGCTAACTTGTTTGATCTTTCCCCTTTTAGCCAATGCACAATAAACGTGTGTAAGAGAGATAGAATATCTCCTTCAACGACACGATACGCATCCTTGAATAGCAGGTACCTCTAGGATTACGAGTAGGATATCGCATATCGAACGTATAGGCTTATGAGACACAAGCTATGCCCGCGACTTATTCCGCGTTTGAATTTGTTATCCTACTAATATTATAAATGCGAAAGTTTGTGGAGTATGGATGTCATCAGTTACTTTTTCACGGAAAACCATTGAACGGACTTGGATACTTGGATGAAACTTTACAGTGAGATAGCTGATACATAAGAATAACACATAGGCTACTTTTTAACCGACTACATTATAAATAGGGTATGTTTTTACGCAAGCTGGAAAAAATTCTGCGCTTTGAAAGTTTTCTATGTTATCCTACTAATATTATCAACACGAAAGTTTGTAAGTTTGGAAGAAACACTCTCCGTATGTATTCTATAGATCAGTCTTTTACAGATTAATGGTCAGCCATTAAGCTAAAGATTACACTCCTAACAACCTGTCCGCAGTGTTAAACATCTCATAGGGGCGGCTATCTCACTCTAACAAGATCAGTTTATTTTACCAAAATTAAATAATATTCGGGACAGCTAGTTGTTATTATAATGTCCAAATGTTACTTTTAACTTCATGAGACCGATAAACGAGTTTACCCTCCCTCTTCTTACTTTTACAGGAAACAGAGTATTCTCAATCTTTCTTAAGGCAGACTAAAAATATTTTCCTGAGTTTTTATGACTTACTCATAATTTTATAAACCCATTAAACATGACTCACTGTTCACTGAGCATGACATCATAATGTTTCTTTTGTTGGTTAACGAATCTCGCGTGTTATGTATTTGCATACCTACTATGCATTTTTCTCCTCCCGCCAATTGTTTCAGTTTTTATCAGAACGTGACTTATGTGGTGTTACGTAAAGTGTTGAAGTGCTAGTAAGAAAATAGTAAAAGTTCACTAGTCACACGTAGTAGCAGACGCTACTACGTGTGACTAGTGAACTTTTACGCCTATTGGTTAGATTAATCAAAACGAAATATTTCTTTTTTTTGACATTGACATTAACTAGGTCTTAAGTTTTGACATTCAAAAAATGTAGGCTATGTCATGTATACTTATTTTGAATGAAATAAAAAAAATATATCGTCAAATCCATATTCCCAAAGGTTAGGCGCAGGCATACATACACTTACGATGAGCCGACGATATTAGGCTTTATAATGCGACAGATCGACAGTCCGTCACCACTCGCCATATTCTCAGGTACAAATCCCGAGTTACTTCATCATGTTTTTATTTTAACTACGGTTAAAATACAGAAACTGTATTTAAGTTAAAAAAAACTCATTAGTACATGGCGGGGTTCGAACCTGGACTACGAAAATGGAAGTCCGAAGCGTGTACCACCACGCCACTGAACCTCTTTTTTTACATATCTATACCTACTAATATTAAAAAGAGGAAACCTTTGTATTTTTGTATGTTTGTATTGAATAGGCTAAAAAAACTACTGGACCGATTTCAAAATTTCTTTTACCATTACTTAGAGGAATTCTTCTGAATCCGTATAGGCTATATTTTATCCCGGAAAATGAATAGGATTTTTCGTGGTAGTGAAAATTGTGGAGTAAGTCGACGAAAAAACTGCCGTACGTTAACGATTCTCGCGAA
>DVZL01006341.1:0-11438 GCA_018236625.1 Lasaia peninsularis | reverse complement strand
ACCTATCACATCAGGGCCCTAGTACCTTGGCTAATCGTGGGTGTGTTCTAGTATATCTACTGGACTTACGAGTCGTGTATATACTAACACACTTGTGCCTACCCCTTCGGGGATAAAAGGCGTGAAGGTGCTTTTTTGATAATATATGGCCTTAGAATACGGAAACTTATTGATGTCGTTTCTCCATGTCAAACACACTCACCCAGTATTAATGGTAAAAACAAACTAGCCGCCGTTTCAGCGAAGTGCATGCCGCGCATTTATGGCAGCCAGTTACAATTCCTATCTCACAGTTTAGCTTGTATCAAACAGGGCAAATGTTTTTGACATTCAACATCAACATGGGAACTGAGCTTACATTCAAACACTGGAAACCTCTACGCGATTTGATATTGAATTAAACTTGTAATGTGATTCCATCAAAACACTAAAATATATTAATTTGAATGCAGTAAAATTGAATTCCTTTACATTTGTTTAAAAAGAAAAACTTTCCCGGTAACCTTCATGTCGTTTTGTTTTTGTTGATTATTTTAATGAAATAAGAATATTGATTAGACAATAATCTTCATTACATTTGTTTAAATTATTTTTTTTTATTTCGTTATATTCATTTATTTATTTTTTAAATCAGCATTATATAGTTGTGACAATTATTTTAATTTTATATAATACTGACTTTAACTTTATTTTTTATATAAGAGTATTTTATAAAATTAAAGAACGTGATGAAACTTAATACTATGATTGAAGAAATGTCAATATTGTTTTTATTTTAAATCTGCCATTTCCATTGGGAAAAGACCTGGTAACTGATTTTTTTTTACTTTTTTGATGTATTTATATTATCTACCTACATTAGTTAACATTAACGATCGCAAACCAAAATATTGTTAGTAAATTGAGATTTGGCCATGATGGTGCTGTAAAAATGAAACAGGTCCGGAACAGGAAAAAAGAATTTACAATTATAAGCTATATATCAAAAAGTACATATGTTTCTCATTTAAAACACCATAATCTACTACATACTTAGTGATTTACAAACATTTTAACAATTAATTTGATAAGTGCGGATGAATCGCAAGCAATTTGATTAAATAATTTGCGAACAGATTTAATCTTAGGGACTTTAAAAAGTGAAACTCGGATAAACTGTAAAACAGAGGGTGCAAATGTAATTCTGAATTAAATTAACAATGAAACTACACCGAAAGCCGGTGATAAAAGTTTTAAACACGCATGCATATACATAAAGCCCGGGCCCACGGGTAATGGGTAAAATAAAGATAAAAGTATTTAAAACATGAATTAAAACTTTTGCTCGGAAAATTTCGCTTTGACACATTTTTAGGGTTCCGTACCCAACGGGTAAAAAATGGAACCCTATTACTAAGACTCCCCTGTCCATCTGTCTGTCTGTCTCTCTGTCTATCTGTATATAGAGGGCTGATCCCATACAATACACGTGATATCTTTGCTCTTTTTATAGATAACTATCTGTGCTCGCGACTTTATCCGCGTTTTTTTAAATGTTTTTTTAAGCATTGTTAAACAAAATTATAAAATAAAAAGTCTTAACCGTTCCTTGTTACATTAGCTGTGTGCCAGTGAAAGTGCCGTCAAAATTTGTCCAGCCGTTTCGGAGATTAGCGGGTACAAACAGAAAGATGGACAAACAAAAAAATTTATAAAATACTATTTTGGTACATGTACCTTATAAGCATACATGTGCGCTTAGTAAAAAGCGGTTATTTTAATATTATATACAGACCCTCAAATTTTATTTATTTGTATAGATGTTACGGAACCCTTCGTGCGCGAATCCGACTCGCACTCGGCCGGTTTTTATGTGATTGGTGACAAGTTAACTCGTATTGAACCGTAAATGTTACAGGGGCGTTGCTGTTGTTTGGACAAAACGTTGCAATGTGTAAAAATGTATTATACCTAACTGTAATGTATGTATGTATGTACGTAATATAATATGACCGAGTAAAAACCAACCAAGTGCCAACCGCTCTTGCGCACGAAGTTTTCCGTACTACTATCTATAAAAACACTAAAAAATCACGTGCGTTATATCTTGCGTTGTATATATTTTATTTATTTAGTTTATTCGATTTTTAGTACTTGTTGTTATAGCGGCAACAGAAATGCATAATATTATTTGAAAATTTCACATGTCTAGCTACATTACAGAACCCTAAAAATGAGGTTAGAACAATAACAAGTTGCTGCACAGCATTCTGCCAACCGTTTCAGATGTTTTGGTCCAGCCGTTCCAAAGCTAAGCTGGAACATACATACAGAGTTGTCACTCTGTATATTAAAAAAATGTTTTAGCATACGTATCGTCTAACATACATAATATGCATTTTTTTCGATTGGTGGATAAAAAAGTAGATCAGGGTCACGATTCTGACATACTTCATACAAACACGCATTTTCGGGCTCTTGACAGCTAGGACAACTCACGAGAAATTTGGTCGTGGAATCCTTAACCTCCCCTAGTACCTACAACCATCCATATTCGCATTTTATATTTGTTTACTAATGTTTCATTGTTACGACACGACCGAACCATCGTAGCTCTTGCACATGTTTTAATCATAATCAAATAGAAAATCTGGCATCAGCAACACTCTCTTGTGTAATAAAAATCTCGCCAAGTGCGAGTTTAACTCGCGCATGAAGAATTCCGTACTAAAATCTATAAAAACTCTAAAAAATCACGTCTCGTTCTATAGGAGCATCCTATATATATTTATTATATGATTGTAGTATTTGTTGTTATAGCGGAAACAAAATAGACTTCAACTTTCTAATCACGGTTTATGATATACAGCTTGGTGTCACCAACAGGCGGGCAGATTGACAGAGGAGTCTCGGATAGGGTTCCGGCTATACGCATTATGTAGGGAACCCCAAAAAGGATAAAACATAAATATTTTGAGCAGCGCACTCACATAAATATTTTCCCAAGGCTTTATAATAATGTTATGTAGTAACAACCACATTTGTTTGGATTGTACGTAAGAGCCAAACCAACAATGCTCCCGCCAACATTTCATACAAAAGCTGTTTGTGGTTCCGCATATTGCGGGTGAAGATATTTGCATAGTAAATACGCGACAAAAATATTTCACTTAACAATGGTTTATGTGTTGTAAAGAAATAATTACACCAATTGTTTTTGAGCTGTGAACAAACTGTGTTTTTTTGCTCGCGCTTCGAACTTTCACTTCGGTAGTCCAGGTTCGAATCCCGCCATGTACCAATGAGTTTTTCTAACTTAAGTAGATTTTCAGATAGCTTTTAGAGTGGAGAAAATGTCGTGAGGAAACCTGGGTTTTGTGTCCAATATGGCGACGGAATTGCCACTTGTCATATCATGGTACCTAATGTCGTTGGATACTCGTGGGTGTATATGTATTATCTCTGCCGACCTTTCAGGGATATGAGCGTAAAGGTGTTTATTTATTTTATACTTTTTAATGGCTACTGGATATCAGGTTTATAAACCAAGGACGCCAAAAGTGTTGATTACATCAATTCTTATGAATTTACATTCTTTTTTTATGGGATAAAACAGCGAACAGGCACACTGTTCTCTTGATGGTAAGGGACAACCGTGGCCTATAGACACCATAGATGTTATAGGTGCGCCGCTGCCCTGTGATCAGGCTGTTAGACTCCATGTGCAAGTATACCGGCTACCCTACTCTCCGGACCGGAACACGACAATGTCATTTTGGCGGCAGCAATAAGTAAGACGGCGGATCTCTACCCGGGCGATTTGCTGCACAGCACTCTACCAGTTACCAGTTAACTTAACCAGTTAACCTATGTTCGCCTCTTACGAGCTGCCTGGTAGTTGGTCTATTCTACACGTAGGACCAGGACCAACACGGGGAATGAACATAAATGCATCCCCGCTAGATATTTAAATTCTTAACACTTACCTCATTGTACATTCCAGAAACTGATTCATTTATTTAAAAAAAAATTGAAATTGTTTAAAAAATTAAATGAAGATAAAGAACATATATATCGGGATCCCTTAAGAGTAGAATCACCTTCAGGACACATTTTCTAGAAAAAACCGTTGTGCAATGATGGTCGATATTTATATAGAGATACAAAATAATGGATAGAATACACCATCTGCCTCCCTATCAGGCAGCTCGTTATGTTAACTGCATATGCTAACTGGCTCACTACTAACATCACCACTGGTAGAGTGCTGTGTAGGAATACTAGGGTAAGGATTTACCTCACTTAATCCTGCCACCATAATAACACTGACATGTTCTAGTCCGGATGGGATAGCCTGTAGACTAGCACATAAGATCAAACAATCCGACCACAGGACAGTGTTAATAGAGCTCGATTTTCTCTTACCATTAGGAGACCCATGTGCTGGTTCACTGTCTCATCCCAAAAAAAAAACTGTCGCCATATTGGACACAAATGTCATCAGGCAACATTACGTTTTTGAGATACACTGAAAAATGTCATAGAACAAAAACCCTTCCCGGAAATTGAACCTCGTCAAGACCGGACTCCAGCTACCGTCGACTACAGATGCTACAATCATGGGGCATTGTCTTTTTGAATTTAAATGAAAGAAAGATAACAGAACCAGTAATTACAATAAACAAAGTACAATCGGCCATAAGAATTAACTGTTATCTAAGAACATGACAGTAGAAATATAAGTGAGGAGTTTTCTACAGAGAATAAATAACTGGCTACTGACAGCGGCAGATAAGAAATCCCAGCATAATGAGGGACGCAGAATGACGCCCGCTTTATTACGTCAGTAGTAACCCGAGAGATCATGACATATTTCTACTAGCATTTTATCTAATAATTTTAAACACGCAATTCTTGTATATATTTATTTATTTATATCAGTGATCTCGGCAACGGCTCTAACGATTTCACTGAAATTTCGTGCTAGAGATTTTGGGAGGTACAAAATTGATTTAAATTGGTCTAGGTTTTGAAATTAAATTTAGAAAATCACGACATCTACACAACTTTGTCGGTAGCTGCACTTCTTGTAAAATAGTACCGATTTCACTTTCGTTGACTTACCATCGATGAAATTTTTTGCGAATAGATGAAAGCTGAATAAAAAGTAGATTTTTCGTTGGTATAAATAAACTAAGATACAGTATTCGATTAAGAAACTCTGCTAGAAATGTAAAATGACGCGCGCTTTATAACGTCAGTAGTAACCCGAGAGCTGGTGATAAATGTCTACCAGTATTTCATAGTTTCGTAATTTTAAAAGGAATAGCTTTTTCGTTAGTATAAATAAACAAAAATATCTTTGCAAGAAACTTAAAGATAATAAACAAAATTATCTTTAAGTTTCTTGCAGTGGTCGTTGATGACCTAGATGTTAAAAAGCGACCTTAAATAAATAAATTAAAAAAATACATTATTCGGTTAAAAAATTCCAGCATGACGAGGGACGTAATACGACACCCGGCATATTTCTACTAGTATTTTAAAGTTTCATAATTTTAAAGGAAATGGCTTTTTCGTTGATATAAATAAACTAAAACACAGGTTTGTTTAAGAAATTATATCATAATAAGAGACGTTGAATGACACCCGTTTCATTACGTCAGTAGTAGCCGGGGAGATGATGGTAGATTTCTAGTTGTATTTTATAGCGTGCGTGCGTACGTGTAGGTGTAGTCTGAGAATAGGTTTTTATCTATTTTTCATATCCTTAAGTGAAAAGGACGGTCCATTTTTATATAATATATTTTATATGGCAAAACAACGTTTGCTGAGACAGCAAGTACATATAGAATAATCGTATATAATTCCATTATTAGCTCTGAGACTATATTTTATATAGAAAATGTTTTGTAATAAGGATTATACCACGACGTGGTGCAAATGATGTTCGATTTTATGGTTCGTACGTAATTTTTCTAATTTACGAAGCTTTATGTTGGATATGAAAAAGATGGTAAGCTCCAAACGACTTTTTTACTGATATTATGAAAAATATATTATATACTAGTTTGCCAGCAACTTCTGCGTTTTTAGAGTACCGCACCCAAAGGGTAAAGATAATTTTTACTTAAGACTTCGCTGTCCGTCTGTCTATCACCAGGCTCTATCTCATCAACCGCGATAGCTAAACAGTTGAAATTTTAACTATCGATGTATTTTTGTTGCCGCTATAACATCAAATAATAAAAAATGGAATAATGAATATTTAGGTTGGGTAAATTCACAATGAACGATATTCCTGAACCGCGGACATCTCTTGGTTTTTTAAGAAACTAAGATGACGTAGAAGCGATCGATATATTATTGTTGTCAGGATCATAGTTCCTATACTAATCAATAGATGTCGCTATACATTATATTAAATATTACGGACTCAATATTTTCTTAATACAGTGCTATTCATGTAGGCAGATAATACTTTAAAATGTATCGCATAAGTTTCAAAATTATACTTATTATTTTTTAATAATATTTCTATAAATTCTAAACATATTTTTGCTGTATTTGTGGTTGATAGATATGGTACGGCACCTTTAATGCAGATTATTAGATAACAATTGGCAGATTTTTATTTAATTATTTTATATATTTCCAAAATAAAAGTAGCTTTAGCTTCTCTTTATTACATCAGCTGTCTACCAGTGAAAGTCCCGTCAAAATCAGTTTAGTTGTTTCAGAATAAACAGGCAGACATACATACATTCTAAAAAATTATTTTGGTAATGTACGTTGTAAATATACATAATTTGCATTTATTAAAACGCTGTTATTTCAATGTTACTTACAGACACCCAATTTTATTTATTTGTAAAGGTAAAATTGGTAATATTGTGTTTTATTATGTACTTTTTGCTCTTCTCTTTCTCTCTTCATCTTCTTCATCTCTTTTATGTTTCGTATAATGGAACGCGACAGATTAATACTATTTATACATTTAGTCTGTGATTATCTTTTATGCATTATCTATGAGTCTAAAAATAATAGTCTATACAAAAAAATTAATACCAAATTGCTCGTGTGTTATCCAGGGGTGTCAAGAGTATCCTAAGCCGGTGTATGAAAGCAATGTAATCTGGACAGACACTGGATAAATGATGCTCTAATACATAATACATAGTGTAGATATATATTTTAATCGTATTAATGTCACCAACCTATTTCCTTTCATTCATTAGTCACCAGTTTTCCCTGACGAAGCGGTAATGAACTCATTGTGAACAAAATTCAGCGAAGTCAAACACCGTCAATGTCAACGAACCAACAAATGAGCTTCGACGAGGGAGTAATTACGGTGGATCCGTATAACGATTTGTTATAAAAGGATCAGATAATTCATTTATATTATGTTCACATACACATCTATACCAATAAATAAAATTGGAGTATCTGTATGTAATATTAAAATAAGCGCGTCTTATTAAATGCACACCTATGTATTTTTGCAAGATACATTTACCACAATAATATTATTTTGGTAAATGTATCTTGTCTTTTTGTCTACCTGTCCGATTTTGATGGGACTTTCAGTGGTAGAAGGAGTAGGTTAGGCTATTTTTATCAAGTTAAATTCAAAAGCGGACGATGTTTCGGGCAAGGCTAGTAATCTATATAAATATAAATGGTTCACGTAATATGTTGCTAAATTTAAAACTCGAAAACGGCTCAACAGATTTAACTAATTCTTTTTTTTTATTATATTTGTCGTACGTGGAATTCAAATATTTTACCTGTTAATTAATATTTGATGTGTGTTCCATTATTTAGAAATTAATTTAATATATAAGTCGCTTAGAAATCAGATTAAATTTAAAACTGAAGTCTTTTTTCATTATTTTGGTTTAAATGTAATTTTTATCTATTCATTACACAAAACATAGAAAAAAATGAAGTGAACATTTAAGCTGTCTAGCTGGCTATCACGATTCACGAGATACGGCCTGCTGAGACGGACAGAGGGACAGCGGAGTCTTAGTAATAGGGATCCGTTTCTACCCTTGGGGTACGGAATTCTAGACAAGAACGTTAACACAAAACTAATTAAACTAAAGGAATTGACGAAAAAAGAAATAAGAATATTTGCAATTCTAAAGAAAGAAAGAAAAATATATTAAATTAGTCTAAAAAAATACTAACAAAAAACTAATTTAACTAAAATAATTAACAAAGTATTAAAACACGAATCGATTAAAAGTGAAGTTTTCGTAGATAGATATATCGCTGATATGATTTTGGAGGAAGAAATAATTTGGCTGCGAGCTATGTTAAGCGAATCTATATATCTATACAAATAAATAAAATTGGAGCGTTTGTACGTAATATTTAAATATTTACAAGGTATATATACCAAAACAACATATTTTAGAATTTTTGTCTGTCTGTCTGCTTGTACCAGCTAATCTCTGTAACGGCTGGAGAGATTTTGACGAGACTTTCACGTGCAGACATATTATGATGTAATAAGGAACGGCTTAGGTTACTTTTATTTTTAAAAAATATTCTAGACATGTATAAAATAAATGAATTATATAAAAACGCGGATGAAATCGCGGGGCTCAGTTAGTAAACAATAAAATAAATAGTCCGGGTTCGAACCCCGCCATTAGTATATGGCGGGGTTACGCACCCCGGTTTATACCTACGCACGAAACTCAAGTTAACCTCATTAGATTTATTGTATTACAATCATTTATAATATTTTCGGAAAAGTCAGATTCGAGTCCCGGCATGTACCAATTAGTTTTTTCTAACTTAAGTACATTTTCTAAGTACTCTTACGTTGAGGAATAATATTGTGAGGAAACTCGGGGCTTTCGCTTCCCTGTGGAGAGTGCTTCTCTGTGGTCTAGTGGAGTCACTGTCGGATATTGACGCATAGAACCCTAGGTTCGATTTCCGTGTAAGGAAAATTGTTTTTAGACAATTTTTCAGTTTATCTGAAAAATATAACGTTGCTTGTTATTAGGTTTGTGCTCGAAATGGCGGCGAGCTTGCCACCTAACACATATTTTATTCGTCTTAGCCATATCCGGTATTATATCAGATGATATCGGGGTCAGCTACCTAATCTAAGGGATTTGACTAGGACACCAGTTTTACGTAAAGCGACTGCCATCTGACCTCTGCAGAGAAACTATACCTAAATCTAGATTAGGTCGTATTCAATAAATCCGGGTTTCCTCACGATGTTTTCCTTTACCGTAAGAGCACTCAGAAAATGTACATAAGTTATAAAAACTCATTGGTACATGGCGGGATTTGAACTTGGATTGCCTGGATGGAGATCCTATCACAATATGGGATCTAACATGGTCAGCTAATTGTGGGTACATATATACCTCTGCCTACCCTTTAAGGGATATGGGCGTGATATTATTTATTTTTATGTAAACATTGATAACTGAAATATTAATTATTTTTAATCAAAAATGAATTCTTACCTACGCTGTACCATTTCTGACATTATCATTTAAGGTACTTATATCATTTACTAACTATCACAGCGAAGCTCTTACTACCAAGTGATGGCAGGATCATAAATTTCATCCAACCTAAGCACCGTATATTAGTGAAGGGTAATAAAGCCACCAATGCCGAAATATTTGGCTCTTTAGAAGAAAAATCAAAAGAAAAATCTACAAGAGAGGAAACTGTGATAAAACATTTATCTTTGAACTCTCTATAGGTTTTTTGTTCATTTAAAGATCTACTATTAGCTTATTTACTATTTTAATAACATAGATAACTTTCAAAGAGTTTTTTCCGACTTATAATACTTGCATGATAACATACCCTTTTTTATTGTAATACGTTAAAAAGTAGCCTATCCGATTTTCTCATATGTAATCTATCTTATTGTAAAGTTTCATCAAAATAACTTAGTAGTTTTTTGAAAGAGTAACAAATAATCTATCCATACTTACAAACATTCGCGTTTATAATATTAGTAGGATTATCTCAGGCAACGTTTGTGGATCCTTAACGTAATGTTATAGTAGGGGAGCCCATTAAGCTAAATGTGTAGTATCTCGAACATCGTGGGGACTTACTGGGTTTTGCCCATTAGATATTGGAGAAAAAAACGTTTAAAAAATACAAACACTTGAACTTACGCGAGCACTTTATATTTTGATAGTGTACATTCCTAATTCCGGAAAAATGTCTATCAGCCGGTTTGCCTTTATGGCCGTTGAACATGAACATAAATGACTTGTTTTATGTATGTTTCTGACCCTCCCACTCCTTTTCATTGCACTAAAATTGTCTGATTATTTAAAAAGAAAAAAAGTACCTTCACGGATATTATCCCTGAAGGAGTAGAGGTGTGCTAATATATCCACGACTCGTAAGTCGAGCAGATATACTAGAACACCCTCGATTAGCCAAGGTACTAGGACCCTGATGTGATAGGCAAGCCACTTCAGGCGTATTCCAATCACGGGCAATTTAATACTTATTTGAATTGATATTTAAATTGTAATGATTATTTAAATATAATAGGTATATTTATATGCATGTAATGAACCCAATCTTAATTTTAATCCGACGTCATGGAGTACTTATCAAGCCAATAAAAACGATGATACAAGGTATCTACCATAATCAGACGCGCCCGAATCACTTCTTGGACTCCCGTACTATATGAAAATTCATAGTCTTCTGTAGTTATAAATAATACATACGTATATATCATATACATATTATAATTTATATCTATACAAATAAATAAAATTGGAGTGTCTATATGTATCTAATATTGCTTATAACTGCTATTTACTAAATGCATAATATTATGCATGTGTAGGTACAAGTGACATTATACTTAAATGATATTTTTTAAATTTTATATCTCTCTGTTTGTCAGTTTGTTTCCATTAATCTCTGTAACGGCTGGACTTATTTTTACGCGACTTTCACTGGCAGACATCTGGTTTAATAGGGAGTAGTTTAAGCTGCTTTTATTTAGTTAAATTTTAACGCAGATGAAGTCACGGGCACATCTAGCTCATAATATTAGTACGTTTAAACAATTACGGTCTGCGAATACTGCTCTATGACACATGTAAAGTATTAAACAATTTTCTAGAATGGCGAAATAACAAAACATTTCATAAACTCACTGTTTACGGAAATGTAGAGTTAATCTGCAAGTTACCTGGAGCCCTGCGATTTAATCAAGTTAATTAAAAGTTTCGTTGTTATAAATTAAGTAAACCTTGTTTTGATTTATTAAGAAAATGCTTGTAGTATTAGTAACTGTTTTGTGTACATCCATCGGCTCCTTGAAAGTTTGATTTTGGCTCTCAATAAGAAGTATTTAAATAATTAATACGCTTTTATTAGCTTGGGTTGTACGTATGTATGTATGTATGTATGTATGTATGTATGTATGTATGTAT
>DVZL01006340.1:0-11440 GCA_018236625.1 Lasaia peninsularis | reverse complement strand
CACATTAAAATTACAATTAAATTAAAATTAAGAATTCATTAAAATACCATACTACAATTAAATTAAATTATTAAAATGAAATTAAATTTAGAATTATTTAAAATGATTACATTATTTGGTGTTAAAATATAAGTGAATTGAATTTAATTTAAATATTTATAATGATCAAATTAACAACAAGCGCTTCACAATAAAGATATAAAAGTCAAATACTCAATACAATAAATACAATTATTTTCAATAAATAAAATTTTGATTTGGATATACAATTATCAAAACTTTTAATAAAAAATTGAAGAGAGAAAAAAAATAATGAAAAAGAACCCAATCATTGATAATTTGGTCCACAAATTTTTTAAACTGGACTAAGGAGTTAGAGAAAATATCAACTTGAGTGTAATGATTATGAATGGTATTATAACTCCTTAGTGATCGGTTCAGCGGACCATTTCGACACAGATTAGATGTTACACTCATAATTTTAAAAGGAGGTTTTTTGAACCTCTGCACCTGTCTTGGAATCATGAAGTTAATTCTGGACAAAAGCTTAGGTATCTGAGATTCCGTTCAAGAGTTTATACAGAAACATTACGTCGAGCAGCTCTCTACGATGTCGAAGTGATTTTAGATGAAAATGTTTATCGGCTCTCCAAACCAGAGCACGACGATGGCGAGCACTGACGCTATCTTATCTCCCCTAAAAACAATAAAACTATCTTACACCGCTACAAAACCATTAAACACATTTATATTTCACTGTAGCTATAAACATTGCACCGACTTCCAGACACGTGATGTCGCCCCTCAAGAAACAGGTCAAGGCGAAAGCACCTGTTGCACCCTTTTGAAAGGGTGAATACTCGAGCCCAAGGAGGGAGGGGAGACGGTGCGGCCGGTGACTTCACAGGTGAGCTGATTTATATCTTTAGATTGCTTTGGGAGTTATGAATGATGATTAATCTTTGTTTTGGTGTTTAGTTCCGGTTGTGGACATGAATAATTGTTCAAACAAGGCTTTTGTTAACCGCCTAAATTCAATTAAAATATATTTTACTACCTGTGTCCGCGTTAATTAAAGAACGCGTTTTTTTTTACTAATTTAATAACATTATGAGTAAATCACTGCATTGTATAAAACAAAGTCGCTTCTGACTGTGTCTCTATGTATGCTTAGATATTGAAAACAACGTATTTTCATGCATTTTTCTTTATAGATAGCGTGATTCAAGAGGAAGGTTTATACGAAGCCAGGCAGGTCGCTTATATATTAAAAAAGTCAAAATTAATATTATGTGTAATAAATAATCATAAATATATCTAGGTAATAGTAGATAAATGGCCAAGGGCTGTAAGGCATCAATTGCAGCCCGAGATATTTAGGCACACGAGCGCAGCGTGGGCGCTTATAGTTCGAGGGTGCAATTGATGCTTACACCCGAGCTAACTACTCTGCTTTACATCTCGATGGTGAGGTAAGTAGAAAAAAATCGGCATTACAAAAAAAAGTATGTTAAGAATAGTCTCGGAGTTTCAGGCAAAATGTCTTTAATTGCTGCTTCATCTTCCATTGTTCAGTGCAGCTTATATCTTTATCAGTTGAAGAATTAATATTTTTTCCTGATTAGAACGAAATTATAAAAAAATCTCAAAAAAAAATTAAAATTAAAAGTTTTTTATTCCCGCCTGTTTTCATTAATAAGAAAGAAGTATGTAAAGAACTCTTTAATTTTTTTTAATAACGAAATTGAGCTACTTCGATATTTAAAATTGATGACTATTATACTCGTACGAAGACGAGACTGAATAGCAATGCAACCTCTTTGCATATTGCCTGTAGATGTACCCACGCAAACTTTTTAAACGAAAGTCGCCGCGCGGCCAAAGTCGGAAGCAAACTTTGGGGCTTGTGGCTTTAGACATTTGCGACCTAATCGTATTGCCATTTAGACAGTTGATTTTCATCGCGCGACAAAGATCGTACGGCTTTAGTCACACGTGTAAATCCCACTTTATCTTAAAAATTCGTTGACATACGAGATAGAGTGCCTTTGTCGTCGAGGCTTGTCTGTATCCGACTTCGATTGACGAGGTCCCGTGTACGATTCTCAGTTAGGGCAACTTTAATTTATGAGTTTTTTAATTTTATCTGAAAAAGATAACTTTGCTTGGGTTCGGATTGGTGCTTGATATGACGACGGACCTCGTGTCACGTCATGTGAACCAATATCGTCTGGTAATCTCGGGCGCATAATATGTAGTACATCTATCTGACTACCCCTTTGGCGAAATGGGTGTGATGGTATTTTTAAAAGATTCTTAATGTTGATACATGAGTTACTATAATTGTCAGGTATCTTATTTCACTGTAATATTTTAATTAAGTATATTGGCCGTTTATATATTTTGTAAGTAGGTATACTAATTACTATTGAAGTAAAATAAGTTTCACCCAAGTACAAACAAACCAAAATATTCTATGTACCTATTGTTATAGTTTTCAGTATATGAATTATCTACAGAATAACTAAGACATGATGGTTTTTTTGTGAGATAAGACAGCGATCAGGCACACGGTCTGGTAAGAGACAACGGTGACCTATGGACATCATAAATTCTCAGTAATAACAGTTGTAGGTGCGCCGCTGCCCTGTGGTCCTGCTGTTAGACCGTATGTGTAAGTCTTCCTTCTACCCTACTCTCCGGACCGGAACACGACAATGTCATAATGGCGACAGGAATAGGTTGTGCGGTGGATCCCTACCCGGACAGCACAACACTTTACCACCAGGGGTCATGTTGGAGGTAACCCAGTTAACCTATGCTTGCCTCATGTGAGCTGCCTGGCAGAAATGCAGTTGCTCTATTCTACACAGAGGGCCTGGACCAACAATTCTTATCGTAGGCACTGGGTATAATTCCATTGTTGACATAATTTACAAAATTAACTTATACTTTTCCACAATTTATATTATTATTTTATCTAACCGGTTTTTCTATTTCATCATCATCAGGACAAACGGAAACATTAACATTGTAACAGAATTAAAAATTTCATTCCGGATTTTTAATGAAAAATCTAAAATAGCGAAACTGGTTGACCAAAATAACAAAACAATTTGTGGAAAAGTACAAGTAATTTTTATGAACTATGTTAACGATAAAACATGGCGCATTAATTATTACTTGAATAAAATTATCAATGATATGAAAGCAGTTGGAAAATTTCAGTTGTTTGATAATTTAATTATTATAATTACTTATAGTTACAACAATAAGGTTTGATAGAATTCCATATAATTTAATTAATTATTATAGTTTTCACATTACAGCTGCAGGTCCTGAGCATAATTATCATAGCAGCTACATTACAACTGAATGTTGACGGTAAGATGTTACATACTCTCATCATACAAACATAACTTTGTCCACCCTCGAAGAACGAGCAATTTGTTAGTGGAATGTCCACTTAAGTCAATGGTTCTTAACCTTTTAGTCCTGAGGGACTATTTGACAAAATTTTAGTTATGCCATGGACCATACAGTTTATTGATTTGGAGGTAATATACAGAAAATAAACGCAAGTAAATCTGTATTTACTTGCGTTTATTTTCTGTATATTACCTCCAATTATCTTATTAATCTTTTAGATTTCAACATTTAAAAAACGTATCAAATTTCTAAAAGCAGTTTATTCTTTTCAAAGTAAATTCATATGCCAATGCAAGCACATAAGTCTGATTAAAAGATAACTGCCAGAAAAAAAAAAACATGAAAGATTTTATTAAGGTTTTTGTGCTTGCACGTGCATATCGACTCTTGTTATTTATGATCACTTAAAATAGTTCCAGGGTCTGCGGACCACGGTTTAAGAACCACTGACCTACGTCTCCCCGGGTATCTCTCCTTACAGATGGCTGTATTGTACACTCGCATTGTGTATCAGTTTTTTAAGCCTTTCATTTTTCATTGTTACGATATGATCGAACCATCGATGCATGCCCTTATTTTTACACGGACACTTTCTTTCAATCCCACTCTTTTTCTGATCACACTTCTCTTAGAAATGCGGTCCGTGAGCGTAACTCCACAAATATTGCGGAGTGCACGCAATTTGACCACATTTATCTAATTTTAACGCTGTTTCTTACATACCCAATTGACATTGCCGTAAAATAACGCTTAAAATACAAAAAAAATGACTTTAGAAAAACAATAATAAATATTTCCGGACAAAAAGCCCTTAACACTTATCATAATCACTAACTAATTAGATGCAAGAATAAATTTGATATCCTCACATCGTACATAGTTGGGAACAGAACCCGAGTCTTGCGGTTCGTCGGTGGCAACCATTTCATGCATCGAAATACTTACTCATCATCATCATAATCGTTGTGTTAACCTTTGTTCTTTAAGTTTTAGCACAGAGGGAATACCACTTGATATCTGCAAACGAGAAGGGAAATCAGGACCAGTCCTAAGTTAGGTCAATTTAATCGATTATTCGAATCCGGCTTTATACTCAGCACTTAGCAAATCGCACACTCAATAATATAAGGGGCCAAGTAATTTTTTTATAAACTGTAATTTTAAATCCTGAGGGCCAAAACTGATATTTTCTACCGGTTACGCTGATGCAAAGATAAATCTCCTAAAGTTCACAGTCATAACTTATAGAATAAGCATGTTATTTGAAAAAAAAGCTGAGATGTAGGAATCCAGAATATTTAAACGTCACCAAAAAACTGTTTTTTAAGATTCTGTCCTTATATCACTGAAGGTGCGAAATGTACTTTCTAAACCACCGAGGCTCAAACTCGAAATTAATCTTTTTAGAACTTTTTCGTCAGAAATTTTAAAATATAGCAACACTTATATATCTTTAAAATGTAAGTATACCATAGCAATGTTTACAGTTTCAGGTATTGATCCATCGAAGTTAACATTGCTGCCATTATAAAGATGAAAGTGTTTGAAGTGAAATAAAATAAATGGTTTAATATCATAGCATTTTTACCTTTTATTAATCTGAAATAACATTTTTTTGATTACGTAGATTGATCTAGCTCCAGAGCAAGCAATTATTGTGTCATCATATCAGATTAAATTTAATAATACACATATCGTACACATATACATATACTCTTAGGATTAAAGTGACCGAATTAAAAAAATGCAATTTGTGACTCATGAGCAAAGACAGTTTTCAAAAATTATAGTATTGAGTACATCTTGATATATCTCTTTCGATTCCTCTCGTTAACCAGAACGCAACACCGGGTCGAGGTTCGATCTCCCGGGAGATAACCCTGGGGGCTATCTCCCGTTGGCGTTGTAGAAAATCCCCTCCGTATAAATAATAATTATCTGGGCTGAGCACTCTGCTCACCCACAAAGTCCGGTGAAGTTGTAACAACCACTCGGTTAGCAACAAGTTAGTCCGTATCAAAAAAAAAATGAACTTAATATAATTTTCTTTAGTTTAGGCGGAAGCATCCTGTTTCCTTTCTGGATCACTATACAAATTTATTACCCCATACCTAAACATTCTAAAATCTAAATTTATTCATTAATTTATTGGCTAAGTCATCTTAATGCTTATCTTCTCATAGTAATGATTGTTGTATTTGTCAGGCGAGTACGGGATCAAGCAGAAGCCGTGGTTCTGCTTGCTGCCGTCGTTCTGGAGGCGGGGGCGCGGGGCCGCCGGCGCGCGCCTGCCGCCCGCACCCGCGCCCCCCAACAAGGACATCGAGCCCGTGCCCAAGTAACTCACACACACACACCTGTCCTCCATCTTATTTACTTTCTTAACTAACATAACAGTCTTACAAACCTCTCTCAGAATTCAGAACTAGAATTTAAAAATATTATCCGCTTAATTTAATACGTAGAATGTCAACAAATATCTACTCTCAGTTAAGACTTGATTCGAATTCAACCAGTTATTATTTATTATCAGTTAAAATAAGGAGTTTAGGTAAATTTCTATAAACTTTTAAACTTTATTTCAGGGAACTCATTGATAAAGAAGCAATAAGAATAGTAGGTCTCCAGAAAAGCTTCCGCCACTGTCGCAGACCAGAAGTGAAGGCTATTGATGGAATAGATCTCAGCATCTATGAAGGTCAGATCACCGCTGTACTGGGCCATAATGGAGCTGGGAAGTCTACACTCTTCAATATCCTAACTGGCCTTACTGCCCCAACTGCTGGAACTGCATATGTATATGGACTAGATGTTAGGTAATGTTAATTTTCTGTAATACAAGATTTAGAAATTCGAACATTTTACATATCAGTGAAGGTTGATATAGACCCTTTTTTACAAAGGTCCTGGATGGAATTGCTGGTGCTCAGTCTCCTAAAATTATATGTGTATAAAAGTTGAATTACTAAGTCCTACACATCGGCATCTATAACTGGATGATTTTGATCCAGAGTTTTTAAATCAGATTCACAATTAATGTTCTTCTGTGTTTTCTCTATAAATCCAATTGTTTAGGAACCAAATCTATTTCATTTAGTTTCGAATTTCGCCGACCTCAGATAGTGATAATTATCTCTTAAATATTTTTTTCCAATTGTATCTAAATCGAAAGATTCACCAACATCATCTCAGTTCATTTGTTGTCATTTCATAACCTCTTTCACCTTTGATAAAGACTTTGAAGAAAAATGTGGATGTAAAGCTTTTTGTGAAAATTGTTCTTCTACTGGAAAACTAATTAGGCAATTAAAATTAGGTCGTAGATCTATGTTTTGTTGTCGTAATTCAGAATTTTATGAATCGAATCTTTATAGGGACTTTTCTCGCCTAATTTTAAATTGCAAAGCGTCACTTGTACACTTTGGGAAACGACAAATGACCTACAATAAAATGTAGCAATATTTGCAGCCTGTTCTTAAAACGGTATGTTTCAGGGACCCAAACGATATGCACGAAATACGTCAAATGATCGGTGTGTGTCCTCAACAAGACGTCCTCTTCGACTTGCTCTCTGTGAGGGAACATTTGCAATTCTTCGCGGCTGTCAAAGTAAGACATTTTATATTAAGACAATCCTTACATATTTTACTTTTAATCCCTTTTTATTAGTCAGGGACAGCAAATCATTACGGATAAAGAAAGGTTTACCATGTCATTACACGTGTGCGGAGATTATCAACCATGGTTCTAAAATAAATATCTCAAAGATAATGGTACCTTTGCCAGATGTCAATAGGTATAGAATAGAATAGAATAGAAATATTTATTGCAACTAACCAATAGTATAATAGTAGTAATAGTAATCATAGGTGGAAATGTATTGATCGGGTCCGGAGTTAACTCAATATAATTTTTTTATTAAAATGGATATTTATTATGGAAATAGTAAGTACTATTAAGGAAAATCATTTTAACTTTTTACAAATTGTACATTTTTCGTGTTAGTCCGCTCTGCAGTTTTCTCATCTACAATTGTTCCTACTTCTCTTAACTTATAATGCAAAATGTTCAGTACAACTAACTGACGTCATCCATCCATTTCAGGGTATCCCAAGTCGAAGGATACCGGATGAAGTACATAAGGCGTTATCAGAAGTCGGTTTACTCGATCAGACTGAGCAGTTTTCTAAGCATCTCTCAGGAGGACAAAAAAGAAGATTGAGCATAGCAATAGCATTTATAGGTGATCCTAAGGTAAGTAGTCATTTTTGTAACGCTTTTAAAAACAATATAGATATAAAATGTCTGATATCTTCGGCAACATTAGAAAAAGTAGTATAACATAGCCTCAACCGTTGTACACTTCTAGGAAGGAAACAGTGTCGGTTGGAGTATGATTACATGTTATCGAGCTAGCTATCTTGTAGAATAGAATAACTCTTTATTGTGCAACAAAAAATACAAAATAGACAAACATAGAAAATAAAATTTAAGTGACTAAATGATACACAAAGTTAGCCTTATCGCCAAGTCAGCGATCTCTTCACGGCAACCTTATGGTATGGACAAAAGTCGACGAAATATTGTGCAAAGTTGCTATAAACATAAAATCGAACACGATATTGGAATATTCAATATAATTTATATAAAGCGCAGTTACAAGTGCTCGCAAATGAAATTTAAAAAAAATGTGAACATAAAAGTTTGAAAATATACTTATCATATCACAGTGAACTTAGAAAATGCCGTTTTACCATGTACCAATGTATACAAGTAGAAATGGAAACATTATGGCGCATCTCTGCATAGTGTGCTCAGAGGCACATCTAGTCCACAAATACGGATAACTGTTGGCATATCTACTTGCTTATGCATGTAACATATTTCAAAACATTGAGAGTCCCAGGTACTTACGTTCCGATCTGGAAGTTAATTTTAGAATTATAGGAACACTTCGCAAGAACACTCGTATAGTTTACGTTAAATAAGATATCTACTTTTCCATTCCACTTAGCATAATTTGCTCCAAAGAAATCTTAAAATACCACTATAATTAGAGCTCCTAAAGATTATTATGTAGTATTATATGTTAATCGTCAGATAATAATTCTGGACGAGCCGACGGCGGGCGTGGATCCAGTGTCGCGGCGCTCCACGTGGCGCGTGCTGCAGCGGGCGCGCCGCGGCCGCGTGCTGCTGCTCACCACGCACTTCATGGACGAGGCAGACATACTCGGGGACAGGAAGGCCGTCATCAGCAAGGGCAGGGTAACTGGACACCATCCATCACACGCCCGAGTAGCGGCAAGCGATATAGCACCCTGTCACTAACGGGATAAGGCCGAGAATTCGACGAAATCCTAAATCGCAATATTACCTACAGTTTTTAAAATAAAAAAAAAAAAACAAAACACATAATATTGCTAAAATGAGGGTAGCGTTTCCTTTTAAACGCATAAGCATTTGTGTTAGGAAGCGCCGCTCTTCCGTACCACAATATGAATAATTATAAAGATGTTTACACATGTTTTAGTAAATAATATATATTTTTAATCTTGCAACATCTCATACTGTAAAAATATTGTAGATCATATTACGGTACAGAATTTTAATGTGGTTGTTATTTTGGGCCGATTCTAGGTGGAAAATTAGTTTTCAGCGAAGTCCCACATATTATAAGAACAGAAATTGCTTAAGATATGGACATAATTTGTTCTGCGCTTTCCTTTTAGACATACTTAATCTAGTACATATTCTGAAGTTAAATATTAATCTTACATAGAATAATTGACGTAAAATGTTTCATCCTCTTACATGGTTTTAATGTCTCACAGGTACGTTGTGCTGGAACGTCACTGTTTTTAAAGAACAAATTCGGAATAGGATATCACCTGACTTTAGTTTTAGATGGTAAGTTCTTTGCTTAAAGTAATAAAACACATAATCAAACTAAATTTCAAAACAATGCAACTATAAAGGTAGATAATAACTAAACGAAATACATATTCTGAAATTGTACCTTTCGAAGTCATCCGAGATTAATGCTTTCTATCTGTCTTTTCTTCTAATCCGAAGAACTCTAATTGATTCAACTTATCAGCTTCAGTTTTTGTTTAAGTAGTAACAATATTCTCTACACCATAATTTATAAGTTTCTATAAAAAAACCTAAGGTGCAAAGCTAGGCAAACAACATCTCGGAAAATAAAGAAGTCCCTTAATTAAATACCACATCGTGTATCGTACACGCTATTATCGTGGCACTAGCAGTTGTCGCTATCGCAGTGGCAATCACAGAAAAAGAGTTGCGGCCATGTAACCGTTTCGTTTTTTTGAATGCACTTCGAGTGCGTTTTTGGGTTACCACCATTGGAGGCTGAATGGACTCAGCGAAGAAAACTGATTTTAGGATTAAACTCATTACAACATCAAAGTCTAAAAGCGCTATCATCAAGTTCAAATAAAACTAAAAGACTCCTAAAAATATGCGTTAAGCGAAATATGTTACCTTAAAGTATAATTTCATAGGTGTCTGTCGTGAGCATCAAATAACCCGGCTGGTTCGTGGTCACGTGGCTCGGGCAGAAAAGGCCAGACGTCATGGGCGGGAACTCTCCTACATCCTTCCACACTACGCTGTACACTTGTTCCCGCCGCTTTTCCAAGCCATTGAACATGAAATTCAGAATAGAACAAATAGACTTGGTAAGCGCCTTAATAATAAAATTGACATGTTCTTCGTAGAAGCTCGACTCAACATAGAGAGTTTTTACTTTATTATGTATGAGATTTGAGGTATTCATTATTAAATACAAAATAGAATAAATTGACTTGGTAAACTAGATAAAAAATATTGATTGACGTTGATACTTGTTTAAGAAGAATACTTTGTACTAAAGGACTTCAGACAGACACAAACTATAAGTGGCACCATAACCAAAACTCCTATATCTTCTTATATATATATAAAAATCAATTGCTCTTCGTTAGTCTCGCTAAAACTCGAAAAAGTTTGAACCGATTTGGCTAATTTTGGTCTTCAAATGTTCGTGGAAGTCCTGGGAAGGTTTTAACGATGAGAAAATATAACAAAATTGCAAGGAAAATACTAAAAACGACAATTTGATTTTCCCAAACGAACTGTTCTTACCTGTCAAACGTTTGATTGATGTTCATGAATCCAGTGAAACGAAATTCACCGGGTCAGCTAGTCCAAATATAAATTTGTCACATGAAATACAGGCCAGAATTTTTAACTTTTGTCTGTTTGTAAATATTCAACCGCAACAGAGAAAACGTATTTAGATTGAGGTTTCAGAATTTAAATAATGAGAATGAAATTTTGCGACATGTTTTCTCAAAATCGATCATTTGTGTGGAGATATTCTTAAAGTAAAGAAAAATATGAGTATTTAAGGCCAAGCAGGAAAAGCTACAGACTATATTCGCTAAGTAAATATAGTCAAGTTGATTGTTAGCAGAGTTGGAGAAACTAAGTTAAAGTTTTTGTAAGGCATCACAAGTTACGGAGTATCCATGACGACATTGGAGGAGGTGTTCTTAAGTCTGGAAGGTGAAAACGCAGAAGAAACGGAGGCCGTTGAAGGTGTTTCATCGGTGAAGTTGGTTCGAGCGCGGGCTTTATCTAGAAGTTTATCACTACAGAGCAAGACTTTGAGTTACCAGGTAAATATTATAATGTAAATATCCATTGTAGCGAGATATCACAGACAAAAAATCTTTCAGTATTGCATACACTTACCAAGCTAAGCAAATCGTTGTCAATTTCAACAGTCTTAAATAATATAAGAGCATTATTCAACAATAACAGAATAGTAGCTTCACGCCTATTATTCCCGAAGTGGTAGGCAGAGGTGTGTTAGTATATCCATGACTCGTAAGTCCAGTAGATATACAAGAACACACCCACGATTGGCCAAGGTACTAGGACCTTGATGTGATAGGTGGCAAGCCTATCGCCACTTCGGGCACATTCCAATCCCGGGCAATGT
>DVZL01006339.1:0-11440 GCA_018236625.1 Lasaia peninsularis | reverse complement strand
CCCGGAAATACAAACATCTATGTTCATCACACAAATGCCTGTCCCCGTCGGAAATCGAACCCGAGCCTCGCGGTTAGGTGTGTACGGTAGCCACTCCACCAACGAGGCTTTCAAAAATATAATTGTATATTTTCCTTATTATCTTGAAGAGTTTCTACATGATAAACATAAGTTATTTACACTCGTATTTTTTTAACTTGTTCATTTTTAGGCTAAGACTTCAATGTCTGTATGTCTATCACCAGGCTATATCTTGAAATAGATTTCTTAAATATTCACAGATGATGTAATTTTTGGCCGCCGTTACAACAAATGCTAAAAGATGCTAAAGTAGAATAAAATTAAAATATAAAGGTTGTGACCATACAACAAATGTGAATTTTCTGCTGTTTTTATAAATAATGCTACGGAACACTACGTGCGTGAGTTCGACTCTCACTTTGCATGTTTTCATTTTTTTAATCAAAAATTTAAATAAATACCACAATATTTTATCGAGTCCTTGGAGCCTGTCATGGCCGCATTTACTTCTCATGGACCTCATCAAACTACAAAATATTCGTGGCCTCATGGAAAATTAATAAAGGATTAAGATTAACTAGTTTATGTAGCGCGGGTTCGCTTACAATTACCCTCAACATATGTAATACGTATTGTATTTTGAACGTAAACACGATAAGGGGACGTTTACAATTGATTATCTATAGCAATAAATAAAATTTGAGTGTCTGTATGTAATATTAAAATAACCGCTTTTTACTAAATGCGTATCTATGTTTACAACGTTTATATACCAAAACAGTATTTTTTAGAGTTTTGTCTGTTCGTCTGTCTGTGCTAATCTCTAAAACGGCCGCATCGATTTTGACGGGACTTTCACTGGCTGACAGCTAATTTAATAAGGAAAGGCTTAGGCTACTTTTATTTTGGAATTTTATTTTAGAAATGTGCAGAATAAATTAATTAAATAAAAATGCGGACGAAGTCGCGGACACAGATATACATAAAAATTCAAAAGAAAACATACTAATAAATTAAAATCTCCATCCTTTTCTGATCTGCGTCATTTTTCCCGGATTGGTCCCACCACATTACCTATTTCTATCACCGTTCCCAATAGTTTCTCTAATAAAAGATCTCTTTTATTTACCTACGCATTACGACCTCAGGTAACAAGTGTCTTTTTCAACATTAGAAATTTCATTCGCTTGTTAACCTTTCAATCCATTAATAAAACATCGACAAAAGTTTAATTTAGGACACTTCATAGTTCGTCATAAATTTCTACAGTCTGACTTAGTAAAATACGAAAATAAATATACGTTTTACAGAGTTTCCGTTTTTTTGACCTGAGATATCGCACAATTTTTAGCAAGGTCAAAATATACATCTAAGTTTAAGCACACGGGACGCTTTAGTAATATAAGCCGCTATTTTGTTGTTTTTATACGTCGAATATACAGATAATAAACATGAAACTAAATTGTATCCCATTCCAATGAAATTTCACACTGAATAAAGGCATTAACAATAAAAAAAGATATATCAGACAACTGTGTTGCAATAAGCAAAAAATAGTACAGATAATAAAAATATCGTAAGTTTCCTGGTTATAAAAGTTGACAACCCTACGTATTGTTATGGTTTTGTTGTGCTTATTGATATAACAATGGCAAAAATACGTTCGACATAAAGACGTTGGTGTCGTGCCAAAATAAACAGGCTTCAAAGTAGCAAACTCATTTTCTCCTCTAAACTGTTATAGTTATCCTTGGAAGTTGGAAAGACGCACTAACTTTGTTTATGCTTTTATAAACAAGCCGCCCTGGTGCCTGGTACAGTCAGCCGCTCATCAAACTACCCACTTTTAAAGAAATTCGAGACTCTTTTCTTATTGCTAGGAGAAGAAGATTTCCTATCGTTAGGGGTTAAAAGCTAACCTTGAAGCTAAAAGTATTATCTACGTAATGCTCCGGACCTCTCGTGTAGAATAGACAACCTGCCTACCTAGCAGGCAGCTCGCGAGAGGCGAGCATAGGATAATTGGGTCACTACCAACATGACTATGCTGGTAGAGGGCACAATTCCACAAAAATGACAGAAAAAAAGGTTGGCCAGTTTACAGTGAGTAACTTATACAGATCTTTGTTAGGAGTGTATAATGAATTAATTAATTAGTATCACAATTACACAAACTGATCTAACCCGAAAATAAGCGAATGATATATTTTTGTAATGGATGTTACTCAACGATACATAGAAATATTTTGAGAGGTACCAGAATACATTTCATAAACACTCAGACCTGGAAATACAGACATCTGTGTTCAATACACAAATGTCTATATACTTCGGAAATAGAACCCGAGTCTCGCGTCTAGTCGAGAGGGGAGCTAACCCCTAGGCCAACGAAGTGGTCGAATTTATCAGAACTTATTGAACCCTATGGTCGGGCTGTTAGACCTTACGTGCAAGTCTATCGGCTACCCTACCCTCCGGACCGGCAGGAATAGGTAAGGCGGTGGATCCCTACCCGGGCGAGTTGCTGCACAGCACTCTAGCACCAGTGGTCATGTATATCACTATAATTAATAAATTTAACTTTAGTTATTTAAAATTATGCAAATAATATATATAATAAGCAGTTTTAGCATTTTATATTTTAAAACAAATTAAAGCCTTGGCAGCTTAACGGTACACGCTTTAGACATCCACCTGTCATAACATTAGAATTAATATCGTCGACTAATCGTGGATGCATATTATGTATTTCTGCCTGCATTTTTATATTTTAAATTAACTTTAATGTGCACATGCCTTTAGAAACTGTATTACTGATGCACAAAGACAACCCCTTGGCGATTCTAGACTATTGTCTTCGAATTCGGCTAGAAGCAAACATTAGTTAGCGTTTATTTACAATGACTAGTTTACTATTTGAATATTTAATTTGTTTTATCCACGTTATTTCTAAAACATTATAAAACTACGCTAGCGGCTTCACTGCAAATAAAATATAGATTACTTCAATCTAAGATGCGTTATTTATTGATAATATTTAATTTAAATTTGGAATACGAGGAGTGAAGGAAATTTTATCATATATTATTATTTTAACGAAAAGGTTGTGACAACCCTATAACAGTAATCTTGTAATCATTGTAGTATATAGACCTCTTTTTTACCAAAATGGCACGGACTACAATGGTATGAAATTTGGAACATTTATGGATTATGTGTAAGAGAAGTGCAGAACTCTAATATTGTTTAATGGCAACGCTTATAAACTATACTAAATTAATAAATAAAATATTGTACACATGATCATACCTTTGACACACACAAACACAAGTATTTGTTACACGCATATATACTCTGTTCGGTTGTCAAATTGAAAGTTGGACACGTCTTTTGAGAGTTTTCTTACGGGGTTAACTTAACTTACTAAACACTCATTTTTATTTCTTATTTTTATCTAATTTTATTGTTTCTTTTTTTCTGTTAGTCCAAGGTTGGCTGAAAGAGAATTCTATATTGCATTATGCTCGCTTTTCGTATAACTTATTTGTATAGGATGTACAGTAAAGTTTAAATAAGTAAATAAATTGTGTGTAAATCGTTACTTAAATTATTACAAAGTCACTTTTTTATTTCATCTATTTTAATTTCATACTATTTTAATTTCATCGATTACTACATTATTTACCGAAGTAAATAAAATCTGTAAATATGAATTTTAAAATATATACTTTAATTTTATTTTAATTTCATTTTGTTACATGTGTTGAATGTTATAACGAGTACGTTAATCGCCACATATCAACCTGAGTGGGCTAGGGGTCAGCGCTATGGACTTCCGAAGTCCAGGTTCAAACCACGCCATGTACCAATGACTTTTTCTGAACTATATTACTGCTTTTACGGTGAAGGAAAATATCGTTAGCAAACCCGTATTCGAGTTGGTTCAATCTAATCCAGGATTGGGTCTGGTGTCTCTTCTAAGTTGAGAGGTCAGATGGCAGTCACTTAATGTAAAAACAATGGCCCTTATCGTAACTCCTTAAATTAAGTATCTGACGCTTATAAGATGATATATAATAGGGATGAAGATAGTATGAATAAAAAGAATAAAATAAATATAATTTAACAAAACAATGGTCGAATTCACAATATGCGAGATTCCTATCTTAAAAGAAAAGTACGAGTACAATCAAGCTTAGCCGATGCACAGTCTAACGAGCAAGGAGTTTCAATAATGAAAAATTCGCCTTGCTACAGGCTAAGGAACTTTAAGGAAACTTTGATTGGATTCTCCGGAGCAATTGAAGCTCCGCTGATTACGACCGAGCTTGCTTTGACAGAAGCTTTAACGTTATTTAAAAATAATGCTTTCATATTTTATTCTTTCGACAGATAATACAGCGTAGACCGCGAATTTTGCAACTCGTAATTACTAATTGCAACCTACAGAATAAAATGCATGCAATCACAAATTTATCCGTGTCGATACTGGGTTTCTTTACAGATATTTAAATAAATAAATAAATATAGACTTTATTGTACACAAATAAATCACACAAATTATCTCCCATTCAACGTTCAGGCAGAGATCGGAATATCAAGGTACCACATAATTTAATAAAAATAAAAGAATAGACAATAATTTGTAAATGTTACTTAAGGGGTTTCGGCGGCATCAAGAGAAAATGACCGCAGTTTTTCACAATTATTGAATTTCGTGAACATATTAAATAAAATTGACCAATATTGATGGTATTTCGTATAATTTTATTAAGTTAAAGCGCACAAGTGAAGTACTCGTGAAGAAATCAATGTATTGCGTATTTTGTCGATGTTGCCAAAACACTCGATAAGCTTAGGCAAGAATGCCACCAAAGACCGTTACATAACTTTTTAGTATATTCACGACTCTTGAGCCCAGTAGATGTACTAGAACACACACGATTGTGTTGATTGTTAATTGTAATTATGTTGAAGTATTTCAATTATTTTGTGTAATTGAAAAAAAAACGTAGCATTTTTACAATAAAGTATGCTATGTTGTATTAAAATTTTTTAAAATATTGTGGTCGATAATGTTCGTTAGCAAGCACTTAGCAATTAATATTTATAAACTTGTTGCCAAAATTAATTAACCTCAAGTAATTGATCTAACCGTGATATTTTTATTATTTTGTATGTAATTGATGAAACCGTAATAATTTTATAATTATGATAAGTAGGTATTGACATTTCTTAAATAAGTCTCGATTATATTCGTTTTAAGTAACAATAATTAATATTTTTGAAATAGTTTAGAAAGCAGAATAGATTTGGAAAGCACAATTTAAGTTTATCTGAAGTAACATTTACAAAATGAGTTAAGTAGTTTGTTAATCTAAATTAATATTTTGAATAATTATGCGATACATTTCATGATAAAAGAACATTTAAATAAATATAATATCTATCACGTCACATTATACAATAATAACATTTTCGTGTTACTTGAATACAATACGGAGCTGCAAATAAACTTCCCTTGAATTTTTTAGTAATGATACAGGGTCACCATATTTTATGTTGGAAAAAGGAAAATAAAAAAAATTACATAATCGTTTAAGTAAAAAAATCGTTACATTCAGCTTTGTTATGGTTTAAGTCTATTATACAGGAAAATATACTGATTTAAATATATTTATAGAAATATATTATTAAATCTCATTAATTAATATTTTATTCATTTAATTTTATATTACTTAAAAGCTATAATTAAATATTTATCATATTAATATTATTGTTAAGAATGCGAATTTTCATAATTATGTTTTGACAATTGTTTTTCACTTATAATGTGTTAAATGTACTGTATTCGATATCTATGAGCAGAATACGGGCATAGAGCACTTTTTTATTACTCAACATTTTTTCATGAGATAGAGCAAACAAATACACAGGTTTCCTGATGGTTTAAGCAACATATATTGTAAATGCGTCGCTGACCTGTGATTTTGTGGTTGTGTGATATGCAAGTCTACCGGGTGTCTTGCATATCAGCCCTGCCATAAGTCCGGAAACCAGAGGCGGAATACGAAAACGTCACAATGGCCACAGCAATAGGTAGATCCATCCCTATCCGATCGTACCTGCCACTAGTAAAAGTTATAATAAAATTATATTGTTAACAATAATATAGTATCATAGTGGCTAGAGCTAAATCTAATTAATTTATTTAAAGCTATTATATGGCCAGAATGTCCCTTGTAAATAAAGTTGTGCAAGTTTTCATAGATATATTTTTGTTAACAACGATACATGGGTATAGAATTTATATTAAATTGAAGACTGGTAAAACGTTAAGATCCAAATTCCAGGACAGTTTTATGTTACTTACGCCGAAAAATATTAAACGGAAGCTCGTAAACCTAGTCTTCAATCTAATGTAGGTCTGAACCCCATTGAGAGAGAGCTTGGAGATATATAAAAATGTTTTTACCAATATCCTAACACTTATTGCAATATGGTGACCCTATTTACCCTTTTTCGTATAAAAATATGTGAGCAATCCTAGAGAACCCTTCGGCCTTGTCTCCAGAAATATTTTCCCTAGTTTACATACAAATACCGGTAAGTCATTTTGTTGGGACTCTCCAAACTGCCGTGTATTTGTTTAGTTTGTTTTGTTATTTTATTTTTACCTCACCCTTTTCGTCCAATATAAAAGTTTGAGGCTCCGTGTCACCTAAATTTCATTTGAATAATTCTTGGCAAATTTCGATTTGTTGTTCTTGGAACTTTTTTGTGAATTTGTTTTGCGGTTCTGTATTCAAAAGAATTACGAATGAATGAACGGACGCATTTATGGAAAATAAAGTGTTATGTAAGAGTAGCGTAGTGCAACTAGGATCTTTTTCGGGTTCCTTATCGAAAGGGTAAAAATTGAATCCTATTACTAAGACTTCGTTGTCCATCTGTATGTCTGTCACCAGGCTGATCTCATGAACCTGATACCATGGACAGCTAAACCTTTGAAATGATCACATGTTATATGTCCCTGTTGCCGCTATAACAATATGTACTAAAAACTGAATAAACTAAATACCTATGTAAAGGACGTTCCCATATAACAATATTTGCCGTTTTTATAGATGATACGGAACCTACTGTGCGCGAGTCCGACTCGCACTTGGGCGGGTTTTTTTATTTTATTATTGAATTAAGACAAATATTATAAAAGTTATTAAACAATGTATTGCCAAAATAGACGCCATTGATGTTAAAAATTTCATTTTACATAGAACTACAAGCGGTACTTGTGATGCGTCTCTATAATTCTAAAACTTACCACCGGACCGGAATGCAGCCATCTACTATATCTTTCAGTGTTTTTTGTTACAATGATGCTTACAACTAAAACCTTATTAGGTATATATATGTATACATCCCATATTATGTTCTTCATAGCTGGTGCGCAATGGTGGGGTTCGAACCTGGACTACATGGAAGTCCGGAGTGCGAACCCTGAAAGAGTTGCGACAAATAAATTCCGCATTCACAAAGTCAGTAACGTGAAACAATTCTAAGGAACGCTAATATTTCACCAACTTAAAATAAGTTCGCGTGAACGACGACCGTACTCATACATTTTAACAGTGCTCCAGAGATTCGAATAGAAAACCTTACAGCGAAACTCCATTACTGTATTAAGCACCAATTACATTATTAGCCCAGCCGGTCAACGACTTGGTTGAAGTGCGGTTAGAATTTATAGTTAGAAAATTATGCTCTGCGTGGCTGAATATTCGCGGTCCACCTAATTTTAACTTGCACAGACAATACCTACTGAACCCATCAAGTATTCAGATGAATGGACCGAGCTATTTATTACAATTTCTAACCCTGGAATTCAAATTTTGGAAGCTCGGTTTGAAATTGTATTTACTGAATACGATTTTTATACAGATTTAAAAAAAAAGTAATATCGTCCTAAAACTTGAGATTTACTTCTTATTTTCAAAGTTTCGGAACTGAAGCAGTAGCTTCATTCAACGATAAGAGAGCTTTTCTAAACTGTTGTAATAAAATAAATTGATGGCTATACTAGCTGTTGTTTGCAGTTTTGGGTGCTACTTAAGTATTTTCCTTCCTGCGGAAACCTAAAGCCGATTAAAATGAAAAGTAACATTTACTTCAGAGTCGTAAACTACTCACGTGCACAAATTTCCTTGTGATTGAGTTAGACAGTGAACCTTGACAACCATCAAGCGCCTGCACTCCACAGAGGCACATAAGCACTATTTACGCTTTGAGACAGGATGTGCTCTGAGATATCTAATTAATTCATCATACAACGCAAAAAACAAGCTCACGCATAGAATTTCTATAGGTGCATTAAAAAAACTATAAATCTATTAAACAAAAATTGTTTGTAACCGAGTACCCAGTGTCATAATCCTGTTCACGCCGCTGATAACCATTCATCAAATTCTGTAATCATCTAGAAAATTTAGAGTACCCAATGTAATTTGAATGTATAATTTTAAAAATAAATTAGCCAAATTTGGTGAAATTTTGTATAGTTTTGTTTTGTTAAAGTGCACCAGTGAAGTGTTCATAAAGAAATTAGTGTATCGTATACATTGTCGATGTCACAAATTTCACTCGATCAGCTTCAGTAAGGATGCCACCGTTCTACCTAAGAACCTGAAATGATTTTGCGGCATCATGGCCAAAGGCTTGTGTCTAAGTAAAATCGATTAATAGTAATTAACTTTTAAGTCGCTTTGATGGTTTTTCGATTTCATGCGTTATATCATTCTACAGGAAGAGAATATCAAGTGCCAAAATATGTCATACGGCATACGGCAAGTATGTAGAAATCCTGCATAGCTTCATCCACATTTATTCTCTCTTCATACAAACACGCCGGTTTCGGAAACTCGAAACCATTTCTTTTGTGTACTGGTTTTTCGTATTTTCTAAATGTAATTTATTTAGCAAGATACTTTTCATCAATACTAAAAATACCAGAGCCAACATCCATTGAAAATGGAATAGCAATGGAGATGACCTTCTGTTAAACAAATTTGTTGTACAGGTGCAATTTGAGAAACCGGTGCCCCGGTGAAGATCATTTTTAATCTAAATTCCGTCGGGCCCTTCCTTTGTGCTCAAGGAATTGCCCTACATCTGTGATCACCGCGCTGTACATTATTGGAACGGATAAAATCATTCCACTCCGATAACCTACGCCGATATTTGATTCCTGTTATTTTCCTCTGAACATTTTATAAAATGTTTTGATAGGGTTTAGGGAGGAACAAAAAGCTTTGGTCAATGATGTTATTTTTCAACAGTTAAAAGCATGCAATTCACTCGATGGAAAGTGAAGCCTGTTGATATTCACTCTTTAAATTGGATTTCTCTGGAAACACTACTTTGAGTAGACAGTTCCAATCTTTAATAGCGCGAAGAATGAAAGACTAGACGAACCTCTTAGTCCTAGTTCCTGGGATGTCTACTAAGTATGGATGGTAAGTAGTAGTAGTTCGGGGTAGTTTGTTCGGGTCCAACGGTTCCGTACCATTACCGGTGATTTTGGAGGTAAGGATGAAGATTGAAGCGCAAATTGAAAATCTTTGAATATTAACTTTACTCTGTTTTTAGTATTTGTTGTTACAGTGACAACAGAAATACATATTCTGTATAAATAGCCTGATGACAGAAAGACAAACGGTCTGACAGCGAAATCTTGAGTCATAGGGTTCCGTTTTTGCCCTGTGAGTACGGATCCCTAAAAAAATTAACTTCAACCTATTTGAAATAAAATATCCTACGCAAGCGTGTAATCGAGATTAATAGAGTCCTTGGGGATAAGTGAAATGTGAAACCAAACGAGGTAGGGTATGTAGGTATACTAGACATACGTGAGGAAGTCCTTCTTTTTTCTGCCTGCGCAAACGGACGATTTTATTTTTAAATTCAACTAGTTGGTAAAATTTCATAAAAAAAAAATAAGAATGAGATAATGTAACACATTTTTATTTATTCTTATATTTATCATTTGTTTATTTTTATATCATTAATTTTTTGTTATACTTAGTCATTTTTGTTTTCTTTTTTATTTATTTCTAATTTTGTTGTAGTAATTTTTACATGAATAACTGCTTCCCAGTCTGATACGAAGACAAAGCGACTTTTTAACGAATCATTAAAAATATCTATGATTTTGAAAGAGAGATAATATAATTGTGGTCCAAATATTCTTGTCAGCGCTTTGGTTCAACCATAGTAGACTTTAAATAAAAGTTCAAAGTTTAAATAAAACACTTTAGACTTTTGTTGTTTGACAATGTATTTTAAAAATTGTAAAACGACCCACCTACTATTTGTTATTTTTCGCTATAAGCCCGCTCATGTACGCGTAAACTAATGTGTAGATGTAATGTTTCTCATGTAAGTGAATTGTAAAATTCTTAATGGGAAATAAATTTCTAAAAACTTAAAACGTAAACGTAGACTTTCAATAGTAAGTTCGCGTTAATAATAAAGATGTATTATAAAGATTATCATCCTTATTACAACAAAACCATTTCTTGTGACAGAATTACTTCAACGTGTCTATCTAATTATTATGATTGATTTGTTTGGTCAACGGGCTGGCAGGTAAACTCTGAATAATTCATAATGCGATATTATAATACAAACTTCAGTCACTCCCGTCGCAAGTGTATGCTAAACACATACCCGTATATGACGTCTGAAGTAGTCCACCAACCAGCCTAGAACATTCCACAAGCACAGCTGACTGAGCACCGTGGCTGGTGGAGCTTGGACTTATGGTTCGATAGGCTGAATGATTAACTTAGGCAGTGGGCTCAATACTCTGATGCGTTTTCAAGTCAATTTTAGGTATGCGACAATATACTGAGTTCTGATTGGTCGAAAGTATGCAAGATACCAAAAAGTTGTTTATTATTAAAATAATACACGAGGGTGAAACCGCGAACGGAAAGCTAGTGTTACATAATTATCAGTCTTTGTAAACATATTTAAGCTAAAATAAATAAATTTAATATTATATTTTTATGTAAAAGTTTAGTATTTCGTAGACAAATGTCCGGGGAAAAACTCTGTTATAAAATGCTAAGTTCCAATAAGGATCCGGATACATCTACCTAGATTGAAAAATTATAAAAATTTTAGGTATTATAACGTATCATTATAACGTATACGGGAATCCCCGTTACAAATACATATTAGTTTATAATAACTTCATAAATAATCATCGTTTAATATTCTCTAGTATCGTTTAATAGTCTATCTTGAATTTTCAACAGAAATAACATCCTTACTAATATATATAATATTATAAATGCGAAAGTAACTCTGTCTGTCTGTCTATATGTTACGCTTTCACGCCTAAACCACTGAACCGATT
>DVZL01006338.1:0-11442 GCA_018236625.1 Lasaia peninsularis | reverse complement strand
AGATCAATTTGTGTAATTTGTCCAGCAAATTGTATGCTTGTGTTATGGGTGTTAGACAACGATACTAATACATAGAAATACTTATATGGATACAAGAATAAATTTAATAAACACCCAGATCGGAAATACAAACATCTATGTTCATCACACAAATGCCTCTCCCCGTCGGAAAGCCTCGCAGTTAGTCGATGCGGTTAGGCGTGTAAGGTAGAATAGAAAAGAAAATATTTAATTTCACATAGACTTTACAAGCGATTCTTGTGACGCGTCCGTATAATTCTAAAATTTACCACCGGATCGGAACGCTATCACACACACAGTCAATAATAAGTGGCTACATACCTATATCAACAATTTTAAGTTTATATACAATACTTAACAAAATACCTTCTGCAAGTTTACTCATTCAATTTTAGATATTGTATTACTTTATTTGTATTAATTTCTACATTACCGTCGTAAGTAGGTAATTTAAAATGTCATATCCATAAGCTTAATACCTACTCATATTAGGTACATGCATAATTTTGGTCATAAGCAACTGAAAAGGTAAATGCACTGAACTAATAAAGTTCTTAGAAGTACAAAGTCAAGGACCACATTGTCTCACGCTGGATGCACTGATGTACTTACTGATATGTACCAACTACCAGCACGATGCACTGTCAAGGGTTTTAATGCTCCTTGATTAAGATAAATTTTGTACATATGCAGTATTTCGTGCAATATTCTGGTAGTAAACATATTTATATTTGCAGTGTTTCGTGAAATATTATGAGTTTAAATGGCAACTGCCAGGTTTAAGTGTTCTTAATGTTTCAATATTTTATATTTGCAGTTCCACCTTCGCTATTTAAGGAAATAGTAGTGGTTTTAAAGAGTTTAAACATTAATCGCAAAGTACAATTGTTATTAAAAATCTAAATGATAAAATGTTTTAACCTACCCCTGTCGTCTGTGTTTGCTATTCTCGTGTTTCATTTTGAAGTTTATTGTGTAAAATCATGTAACAAATATAAAATTCCAGTCTTAGAGTTAGAGTAAAATGTATTTCTATGCCTAAATTTGCAATCGCATCTACGAACTTTGGCTTTTTTGACCACCATTTTAATTTAAGTATAACGTCATTATACTCGTATTTATTCCCCTGAGTAAACTTTTCAATTAAGTGCCTTATCTCAAGTGATAAGAAGGAAAAAGAAGAATATTTTGTATAGAAGATACACCTCCTGTTTGAAGTTTTACTAGAAATAAATAATACATATTCTTTTATTCTCTATATGGACTTTGTGTATGAGTACAATACATACATATATGTATATATTTCTAGGTCTCCAGGTCTCTTTCGGGGTAGGCACAGAATATCGACCAACTATTTTACTTTGAATAAATTTAATAAAATGTATTTTCAACATTTGACTTTAGTTTAATTGAAAAGTTACTTTCATCTCGAAGTAATACAAAAAGAAAATGAAATACAGAGAATTGAATTGTGTTATGAAACGACTTTATCCGAATAGCTTATTGCAAATATCGCAATGCGAGATAAGAGGGGGACTGTGGCCGCAATGATTCAATATAATCCACATATGTCGACTACACTTTTATTAAGCGTAGATATTATACCAGACTATTTACTTTCCGGAACCTATAGGAAAACAAAAATTAATATATTCTATATTATTCATCGTTGGCGCTTGGTGAAACTTCCACATATTCATATTTTAAATACATGTGTTTCTACACATGTATTTTTTCACATAAAAAACTTAAGTTTTAGCCCTGATGATGCTGTAAAACGCGAAACCGGTTGGCTATTAAAAAAATAATTTTTAATTATAAGTTATATTTGAAAAATTACATGTGTTTCCAATTTAAAATAAGAAAAATATATTGCAATATGAATGCTATCAGTAAAAAATTAAACTTCTTCCTAAACGAATCTACCGCGTCTTCTTGATATTTAGGTATATAAAAAATATCAACAGTACAACTTTTATCAATTTTTTCAGATTTTTCTGAGTAAGCATTACATTGCCCGAGATTCGAATGTACCCGAAGTGGCAATAGGTTTTCACCTATCACATTGTGGGCCTCAATACCTTGGCCAGTCGTGGGTGTTATAGTATATCTACTGGACTCATGAGACGTGGATATATTAGCACACCTTTGCCTACCACTTCGGGTAATAATAGGCGTGAAGATACTTTTACTTTTAAAATAAATATCGTCACAAATATATCCTCGAAAGGGTAGGCAGATGTACATATTATGTACCCACTGTTAGCCGATATTAGATTTCATAATGGCAAGTTCGAAGGTACTCAACAGTGGTTGCAAGACTCTACATAGTAAATTTGCAAATGTAATCTGCAGATACCTTTAGCTTATTAAAATATTACCAACAAGTTATAAGACGTATAGATATTGTTTTGATAACACCCTGTCGTTTTGTATAACAACGTAAACAACTAGTTTTATTTATACGGTGCAGTTGTGGAGGAAAATTGGAAAACTGTTTTCTTTTCTCTTACTTTTATTAAACTTTTTGAACTTTGTAAGGCAATATGAATTCTGTTGTGAGGGAATTGAGTTCAAAATACACTGGTATTTAACGGCTTTCGCAGCTTATTCTTGACATTATCTGCAACTGAGCGAATCCTTAGTGGACTGAACTAGGGAGGAAGGTTCAACTTAATCTCATTGATGTGATGAAAACAAATATAAAGAATGTAACTTAATTAATGTAGATAACTTTAGAATATTATTCTTAGTTTTATAAAATATGTTTTACATGTTCTCTCGAGCTACATTTAGTCTTATTTATTTATTTATATATCCGTTTATGGGAAAACCAACCGCTTTAAATCACTAGGAATATACAAAATAAACCAGTTACAGATCTTCACGAATATTAACAAAAATTAACGACTATTAACATATTATTACCTAAGACAACTATTAACTTATTTATTATATTAGAAAGAAAAAACTCTTTAAACTCCTTTATAGAATGAAATAAAATACCTATCTAAGATGATAGTCAACCTTTTTGAGTAAGAATTAGCCAGTATCTACGTTACTGTTTAAACTGGAATGCGACAATAACAATCACTGATGTGATGGATAAAAAAGTAAAAATTAACAATTCAGGTAAGCTGTTTATATTACGATATGGCAATGAACTTGTCACCTCTATCTCTAGCTATAATAAAAAATTTAAAGTAATAAATGTTTAATTTTACTATTCTGCATTGCTTATAGCCTCTGTGGTCCAACGTAAGGTCTCCGAATTTGACGCACAAGGTCCCGGATTCGGTTCCTGGATAGGGCAATTTGTTCTATGGCTTATTTCAGTTTATTTGAAGACACTATATTACTAATGACTAGTTTCTGATATAGCGACGGATTTGCAATCTGTAACTTCCTGAGACCTAATATCGTACGCTAATCGTTGGTGCATAAGTATGTAGTACCTCGGCCTACCACTTGAGCATATAAGCATGACGTTATATTTCTTTGTTAATATTCGAGTGACATTCACATAAATAATAATATTGTGATATTACATAAAATACCTAAAAGGAAATGAATGATAATATTACAATTCGTCTCTGGCCTGAATATTATTCAGCCACGTTCCTAATTCTGGTACATTTGCGATGAGCTTAACAAGAGCGAGCGAGCGGCACGCTTTTCATCTTTGAAGCGCAACATTTACATTTTCGTCTCATTTATTTGCTATTTCGGGCAGGTCTCCCCCCACGCACCCCCCTCCTAGACCCTCCCTCTAGTGAATAAGATGAGCGTGAGACTCAAGAATAAATTGAAATTTGGAAGGAATGCTCTATAAAGTTTAATTACTTCAGCGTAAATATATGAATGCGTTAAAATTCTTTAATTAGTAAAATAAATTATATACATTTATTTAAAACTTGCGCTTTGTCCACGGTTGAATTTGACTAAATATAAGTAGCTTAAGCTACTCCTTATTACATCAACTGTCTACCAACGAAAGTCCCATCTAAACTGACAGACAGACAGACAAAAAACTAATAAAAATTCTAAAATATATTATTTTGTTATATGTACCTCGTAAACTAAACATACATAAACATTTAGTAAAAAACAGTTATTTTAATATTCCATACAGACACTCCAATTTTAGTTATTAGATATTCATACTGTCCAAATTGTAACGTTTTGACGTACTTGATGCGACTTTCAAAACATGGTGACTTTCAAAACGTAGTATCCACTTAAAATAAATTCAGACATTATTAAAAATATGTGCAAATATATACCTATTAGAAAACGAGCCGATAAAAAACCGAAATATCCAAAAGGAATCAATTTTTTAATAAATTTGATTCATTACAAACATAAAAATTTAAGTCATATCAAAAGAGAAATACATGACCAGAATATAATGCCCGTTTTCAATTTTATTATTATATTTACAAAGAAAATCCTTTGTGTTGTTATTCAGTAGTCGTCTCATATAAAAGTAATGCGTCCCTTTCCTTAAACCTTTTGTCTCTGGGCTCGCTTTCTTATTAGAAGTTATTTGGTCGCCACCCCCTTGTTTATCATTCGCGGCTCGCTTTTGACAGGATGCAACTGTATTTCGTGATGAGGTTTAGAAATATAATGAGGTATAGTATTAGAAGGATTAACGTTAATTTAAACATTTAATATAAACATATAGCACCATAAATCGCTAAAATATCACCAAAAATATTGGAATTGGATACTAGAAACATAATTTGTTTTATCATACCCGAAGCGTAAAAACGGGATTCTATTACTCTAATAATACTTCGCTGTTAGTCTGTTTGTCTGCTTAAAAGCGTATCTCAAGAACCATTTATATTTATGTTAAAATTGTAAATGGTGTTACATTAATTATTCGATATTTATACGTGGCAATTATATCTTATAACTAAAGATTTAAAAACTTCAATTTAAAGTAAACAATCGTAAAAATAAATAAAATTGTAAAAATACATAGTTTTTTTGCGTCTATTAAATTATCAAACCATAAAAAAGTACCTAATTACTTTGACATGTCGCACGCTTAGAATTAAAGTGACAGTATAAAAATATACAATTTGTGATAAATAAGCCTGATAAAACTATAGTAGGTATTGAATACATCTTGATATACCTCGAAAGAGATACGATAGGTTTTAACCAAATTTGTGGATTAGCCTTTTGTGTGTGCAATTACAATGTAAGTTTATGTTTATAGTCAAATGGTAAAATCGAGTATTACATAAATTTTCAGTTAAGTCATTTCAATTCTAAGCGTGCGATATATAAAAAAATATATCAAAACAGGCTTATATGCTGACATATATCTATCTGATATATAATATTTTCGTATCACGGAGTACGTAATTGAACTTCTCCGAAACGGCTCGACCGATTCCAATGAAATTTTGTGAGAATATTTAGTAGGTCTAGGAATCGGCCAATATCTATTTTTTATACCCCTAAATGTTAAGGGTAACCCTAATTTTTACTTTTTTATCACCAACCCCTATTTTTTATGGCCATTTTACTAATCAATTTATAAGGCAAAACAACGTTTGCCGGGTCAGCTAGTATCTAAATACTTTGTCATTTTAAATAATTAATCACGTTCAGTGTTAGAAAGGCTACAAACATATTCGTACCTATTGCGTATGGGGCAGATATTGAAGTGGAATATATAAAGTATATAAGAAATTTTATATTTTACGTTACACGCATCTCGGGCCAGATTTTTCTGATAGAAAAACGAGCAAGGCCCGAACCACCCTCGAATATAAATCGCCTTGTTATATTTTCCGGGACATTGGGATTCATGAAGTTTGTGAGCCTTGACGACGGGAATCTTCAGAATATGCTTACCTTTATAATTGAGAGTTTTTTCGTTTAGCAAGCGTATTCTGTGTAACTTGAGATATTTTTGTAGTAAATAATTGCAATGGCACCCCTTATTAATGGCTAAGTTAAATATATTTTTGGGATATTTAGTATTTCCTCTCGCATAGCGTTTGGGAGATGAAAACGTGAAGAATGTTTGAAATAATTGCCAGCTACAAAAATAAAATAATACACGTATACATGGCTTCATACAAATGCTACGTTTAAAGTTCGAATTTTAAAATTTTATCGAAATTAAAAATTCATTATAGAGTGCTTCGTACATCTAAGTCAATGGAAGAACGGCTATAATAATAAAAGAACAAGGCACAAACTATATTTCTTTCACTAAATACAATATTTATAAACGTGAAGAAACTATATCCAAAAACAAATTAAATGAACGAAACTGTATACAAGTGAATCTTGGTTTAAAATTCTGGTATTCTATAGTTGGTATCCAGCGTTGGTGCTTGGTGAAACTCCCGCATATTGAAGATTGTTTTTGAAAAAGCCAACAGCATCATTAGAGCTAAAACTTACGTGACTTAAATTTTAGCCTCGATAAAGCTTATAAGATGATGCCGTAAAAAGCGAAACCGGTTGGCTATTTCAAAAATATTTTTCAATTATAAGTAATATGTGAAAAGATACATGTGTTCCTCATCTATACAAATAAATGAAATTGAAGTGTATATTATATTAAAATAAGCACTTTTTACTAAATTTTTATGGATGTTTACAAGGTAGAGAAACGGCTGAATCGATCTTAATGGGAATTTAACTAGCAGGAAGCTGATGTAATAAATAAAGGCTTAAGCTACTTTTAATTTAGAAATGTAAAAAATAAATAATTAAATAAAAATGCGGGTGAAACCGCGGCCACGGCCAGTATAAAATAAGAACTTGTGTAATTGAATTTAATAGTTAAGTAAACCATCGTTCTAGAGCACCAACTACTGGAATGCATCAACATAATTGAGCTTGATTAAACATTGGTCCAGTCTATTCATAAGAGTCTTAATTTAAACACAGTAAAAGTGCAGAAAAACAAATTCAATTTCATTATCATGTCGCCTAGGTTACTATTTTTTTTGTCTTAAAAAGGTTGTAAAGCAACTGTTATTTTGAGTGAGACCTCTGAAGTATTATTTTATAAATAATTATCCTTGATCATGCAACTTTGAACGTTAACTTGAGGAATCTCGACTAGTTGGATTACTTTTATTTTCTATGTTTTTGTTAAGGCACAGGGAAGGTTGTTATGAGGAAAAAGACTGGGAAAATTTTAAGGAAAATAGAGAAAAATACCTACTATTTTTACCCATAGAACAGCTGTAATTGTTTAAGTGAAGCGGTACCAAAGTTATTTTAAAAAAGTGATGTTATCACTCACACAATTGTTTCTTTAAGGTAAATGATTAGTATATAATTTACATAAACTAATCTTACCCCAAAGTGAGCAAATTATATACTTATGTTATAAATAAGACACCAGTAAGTAGGTATGTAAAATGCTTTTAAACAGGTACTGAAATAAATTTAATAAGCTCAGACACTCGGAAATACAAACACTTATGTTCACAAACGTACCTCCATTAGAAACTCAACCTGGGGTAATTCGGGGACGTTACGCTACTACGCTAACCCTTAAACCAAAAGAGGTCAAACATAAATTCAAAGTTTTGAAAACGGAATTATTTCACAAATTAATCACCATCATTATAATAATCTAAAAAAAAGGTCCTAAAGATAGAGAAAGTTTGAAAGTAATCATTGTAGATGTACTTTTTCCTTTAAAACATCCACTTGTACTATTCACATTAGCCAACTTATAGCTTATAAAACTAAAAAAGACAACATTGAGGTGTTTTTGGCGTAAGATTCTCTGGTTCATACAAACGTGAAATTCTTGCTATTAGAAAATCATGCTTGTTTGTCAGTATGCTAAGATACTAAAAATCCTGTCAAAAAACGCCCTATTGCTGTTTTTTTTTTATTTGAAAACAGTGTCTTGTTGAAGCGTGTAAGAAATTTACATAACAATTGACTTGAGTTTGCACAAATAGAAGTGTATCGTAAATTTCATATTGCGAGAAAGATAAGAATTTATACAAAAGATATTTTGACGAAGACAAATCTTAACGAAAATTATTTTAAATGACAAAGGGTTTTCGGATGGCGAGGCATAAATTAACAAAGGAAAAAAGGGGCACAAAAGGACGGTTGCGTAACAAAGAACAAAGGGTGAAAGTAGTATGAATATGAATGAATTACTCGCCGAAATTGGGCCACGCCGGGCGAGAAATGATATCTGCCCATTACCTACGTTTTTGCTCCATTTTGTGAACCTTTTCTTCAAGAAAAGAGGAAGTAATTTCTTTGTTAAATTAGTCCAAGCTAACATTATTTTGGATTAAATTCTTCAGAGGAAAAGCTTTCCGTGTAATATAATTATTTTATGTAGGTACATAAAATAAATAAATAAATATTTTGTAGTTGAAGCTTTGGGCACTGAATAATAATTACTAACGTACAGAACCTGCACTTAACGTAATAATTCATAGAAAGTGACTCTTGTAACTAAGCAACAAAGTTCAATTGAGCTCGTGTAAGTGCTGCGCACACGACGAGATGTTCATCTTACTATTCCCGCTCTCTTCTAACAGTTCTAACGCATAACTCTCTCACTATCTGGCGTAAAGTGACGCAATAACTATGGTACTAGAGTGGCGACGGCGCCACGAAATTTTGTAGGTACTTATCGCTGTAGGTACGGCCGAATGGCGGAGGCCTGGTCCGGGTCTGTTACAATCAATAGACCCGTGAGCATGGTCGCTGTCTTATCCCATAATATATTTGTGGTTATTATACTTATAAGGCTAAAAAGTGGCATCGTATAATAAAGCCGTTATAAAAACAAATACTAAAATGGGGTGCTCCCATACAACAATTATTGTGATTTTTTGCCGCTGTTATTGATAATGATGATAGATAGTTGAAATTTTCACAGATGATGTATTTCTGTTGCCGTTATAATGACAAATACTAGAAACAGAAAAATATATTTTTTTTGCCGTTTTCATAAATGGCACGGAACCCTTCGTGCGCGTGTGACTCGCACTTGACGGATTTTTATTACTTTTAGCTTTGTGTTATTTCCATATGTCCTTTGCCCTCACGTGGCTTCGCATTTATCGATAAAAAAATTCACCGTCATTGTACAGTAAGGTCATCGTAGTCTGCCGGAAAACACAAACGTCATTATGTACGTGAAGCTCGAATCTGTTGTAATTCGTTGAATGCCCCACGTGGCTTCGACTATTGTACACATGATTATTTCGAATTAAGTAAACCACCGTTTAAATGTTTTTGTAATTGTCCGTATAATTTATTATACCGTTTGTTAAGTCCATTCTTATAAGTTTAGTTAGTTCAGTTTTGAAATAACATTTTATTTAATGAATAAATTTAAAAATTGATAAAGAAAAGGTATTTAATTTTTTTTATAAATAATTTTATTCAATTTTTTTTTACATGTTACTAATTTTTATTTATAAGCATTAATTTATACTCGACTTATTTTAACACTGTCTACCATAAATTACGACAGTTTCCTAACCTAGCCAGACAGGAGAAGAAACAAATTCTAAATACGTGTATTTTTTCACCGATTATTGAGTGTTTAGAGAAAGTGTTATTTTAAAAGTGAGTCTATCTATATATCTTCATTCCAGGTCCGTTGCATAGGCCGAGAGCATTAAGTGCCAAGTGTCTACTTATACGCACTTGCCTGGCTTTATCCACATTAATTAGATAAAACAGTGAACAGGCACACGGGTCTCCTAATGCTAAGAGAGAACCGTGGCCTATAGACACCATTGTTGTTGTAGGTGCGCCGCTACACTGGGGCCCGGTTGTTAGACCTTTTGTGCAAGTTTACCGGCTACTCTACCCTCCGGACCGGAACAAAACAATGTCTTAGGTAAAGCCATCGCCCGCGTAGGGCGAGTTGCTGCATAGCGCGCTACCACCAGCGGTCATGTTGGTAGTGACATAGTTAACCTATGCTGGCCTCCTACGTGTTGGTCTATTCTACATAGAGGACCCGGACCAACACGGGAAAATTCTTCATACACCGATTGGAACCTCTCGCCACCTTCCTTGAAATTACGAGCTATTTGATTGTGGCATGTCAACCTAGGTCTCCCCGGGTACCATTATGACGATGAATACTAAAAATATAATATAGGGGGCTCCCATACAACGAACGAGTTTTTTGCCGTTTTTTTATAGGTATTGGTACAAAACACTAAATGCGCAAATTGATTCGCACTTCGCCTGTTTATACAGTTTTATTTTCTACTAACTACTTGAAGAACCAGACCGTCTTTTGTCACTAGCACAGTGACCATGAAAATATATGGTTTTGCGATAACTCACCTAATTTCCGACCACCGATTTGCCTCTTTCTGTTACTACGTTAGTACACGCCCTTGTTGTGTTTCCTTTAGAATTCTATAAATTTATCCTCACTTAAAAATAACCTGCAAAAAGTATGTTTTTTTAGAGTAATTAATTATTATTAATCAAAATTACAATTTTCTTAAGTAATTTAATGCTAGAAAATAATATTAAATATGAAGAATAAAATAATTACAATAATAAGATAATTTAAAATAAATAAGATAATAAACAGTAATTAAAACGGAAAAGAATAACATCTTTATGGGAAAATCTTAAGATGTAAATCTTTACTAGATGATATCGTCCTGCGAGGTCAGTGCTCGTCATTTTCTTATCATTCTAGGGTTGCCACTATTATTATCTTTGGTATCCATGGCGACGCGTATTTCACGTATTTCTTATTCCCTTAGTGCTGTTGGTCGGGATATCTTTTGAAGGATATAGCCTAAGGACTTTCTTACCTACTAGCAAGCCGGCAAGCCTTATCCATCAGTCACCAACACTGTGGCGAAGAGATGTTTTGTTAAAAATCGTAAGTATTAATGTCACTTTAATGTCCCGCGACTTCTTCCGCATATATATTTAATCACTTCATTTTATACATTTCTAGAATAAAATTACAAACTAAGCCTTAAGGCCTAAGCCGTTCCTTATTATTAGCCAGTCTGCCAATGAAGGTTCTGGCAAAATCGGTCCAGCTGTTTCAGAGACTAGTGGGTACAAACAGACCGACAGACAGACAGACAAACATTTTAAAAAGTATTATCTCGGTATAAGTACCTCGTATGTAAAATATAAACATACATATTATGCATTTAGTAAAAGGCGTTTTATGTGATTAAATTTTAACAAACACTTGCACTGTTTCACTAATTTTTTTTTATATAATAGCCGACCGGTTTCGCTTTATAACAGCATCTTCAGGGCTATGTTATTAAATACTAATAATTTGATGTTTTAAATAAACTGCAGTTTTTACAATAAGGAGGGTACTTTTGAAAAACTATTGAAGGTAAACAAACCAGGTGTTGTCACTACAAAAATCGGGAGTTTTCCCATATCTGG
>DVZL01006337.1:0-11442 GCA_018236625.1 Lasaia peninsularis | reverse complement strand
AGAAATTCAATAAATATGGCTGATGGTGACATAACCTATAAAACTTCTATAAAGAATAATTCAATAACCTGGAGTCCCATATTTATGATTCTTTTATCATCAAAATCTGTGAAAGACATTCTATTAAACTAAATATATATCATTCATAGACGCTAATGTTGGATATAACTAAAATGATGTATGGAGAGCTGCCATTGCTCTTTCACCTACACAAACTTTTTTTTACATGGAGAAACCGGGTGGGTATGTTGGAGTCCACCTTCAAGTCTACCCCATGATGTTCACTCTCCCTAACATAAAAGGAAGGATGTGGGACCAGTATACTCATTCTACCCCAACCCCCCAGACAGCTCAGCTCAGCATCTACCTATATTCAGATTCAGCGCCTAGAACAAAGATTAATACGAGATATGAGAGAGCATGACAGCAAATCACTTGACCATCTCGGGAGATTGCCCACACAACCTGCTTTAGCTACCTATTGATTTGCTGAGTTTACCCTTTGGCTTTCATCCTTAACTTCTGCTTGTGATCCAATATCTTTTAGACACTATTATTTATAAAAACCACAAGAAGTCGGGTTTTTTGTATAGGAGCACCCTTTATATATACTTATATTTTTTTCTGTTTCGTTATTATATCGGCAACAGAAATATATAATCTGTTAAAATTTAAACTGTCTAGTTATTACGGTTCATGAGATAGAGCTTGGTGACAGACATACAGCGGAGTTTTAGTAATAGGGATATTAGATATGGAACTCTAAAAACCTACGTTTAAAGAAATACAATATAAAAATTTTACTGACTATAACTTTATCGAGTTGAAGGTTAGCCTTTAACATTGAATAGTAATTTTAAAATAATCACGCAGAATATTTTCTAAAGTAAACCTTATAATAGTTGACATTTCAAAAGTATTCTCGACTCTTATTATTTTTTTCATGGAATATTATTAAGAATAATAATACTAGCTGATACCTGTGGTTCCGTATACTTACGTGATAATAAGTAACAGATATTTTGCTAAATTGAAAGTATCGCCAATCTTACTGAATCGATTTTGATTAAACATGAAAATTGAAGTGCCTGTACTTCGATTAAACCTATTCAAAATTGATCTAGGAGTTTCCTCGTCTTAAAATAACAAACATACAGACAAGAATGCTAGCAAACTCAGAGTAGCCAAATCCAATTATAATGTGGTGTCAAGACAACTATGTACTACCTCGCCGCCTGTGTGGTCAAGTGAGTGAGGTCCCGGGTTAAATTTTTGAGTAGGGCAACTTTTAATTTTTTTCATTTTATCCGAAAAAACATATTGCGACCTCCGTGTTGTTCTTCCCTTGTTGGCCGGGTCCCCAAATCCATCTGCTTCCCGGTAGGGAGCCAGATAATTTTCCCTGGCGGGAAGCTCGCAAAAGGCGTGCATAAGTTAAATGGGTCACTTCCAAAATGACCACCGCCTTAACTATTCCTGTCGTCATGATGACATTTTCGTGTTCCTGTCCGGATGGTAGAGTAATTGGTAGACTTGCACTTAAGCTCTAACAGCCTGACCACGGACAGTAACACAACTACATCTATAGTGTCTATAGACTTCGGTTGTCTCTTAACGTCTTGTACTTGTACGCTCCCTTGATTCATAAAAAAAATGTGCCTGATACGAGAGTCCTTGTCAGTCACACCATGAGACCTAATATACCTAATCGTGGGTGCATGAATATGTACCTCTGTCTACCAATTGGGAGATATGGTTTACTCAGTTCAAAAAGTCCATTATTTAACACACCTCTATCACTATTTAATTTTAAACTAAAATTAAACATGACTTGAGACTGGTTTTAAATTTTAGTACCTACTTAAGTTCGTAAGATTCCGCATATTTGCACATACGTTTATATTTTAAATCTGGTTTAAAATATTGACTTACAAATTATTTTGTTTGGGTTATTCCAAAACAGCCATTTCGATAAGAAATTCTAGGAATACTTAACATAAGTATATAGTATCGAATCATTGTGTTTTTTAAAGTAACTAACTTTAATTCGCGGCTTTACCCACGTATTAAACTTATATATTTATTATTCTCGTTCAGAACTATTTTGGACTTTGAAGGTTTAAAAGACTTAGGTTATTTTTATGCTAATATCTCAAAAATCTCACTTTAGCATTTTTACGTGATTACTTTACTAGGTGGTAGTGACCAGTAACGGCCAGCGAGTCGTCCGGACTTTCAGGCACCATTGCCTGACCTATTCCTTTTTCAAAATGGCAATGCTCATCATTTTCGTGTTCTGTTTGGAGGGTAGGGTATCCGGTAAGCTTACTTACGCGCAAGGCTGATCATCTAGCCTCAGGTTGGCAACGCACCATTACCGCCTTTGGTGTCTATAGGCAAGGGCGTTCTAAGTTCGTACCGTCAGGAAATCCATCAGATGTTTGTTTGCTTCCCTTTAGCATAAAAAAAGTATAAAAAAACGTCTACTATTGTTTTCGAGACTAACAAATAAGTAATAACTAGTATGGTCAACGAAGAAGTAGGCATTGGAAATCATAACTATATTATGATGAGAGAGTGGATGAAAACTACGGTCTTCTACCAAAACGTAAACCACATTTTATTTAACTTCAATTTCATCTAACCTCTGCACCTCAGGAGGGAAACTAGACCCAATCCTAAATTAGATTGAATTCGAATACAGGAATCCTAGGTTCGGCATTTTATTAACAAAATGTACTTTACTTAATTTAAAAGAAACTCGGTGGCATATGGCGGGGTTCGAATTTGGAATACCGGGACGTAAATTCGAAGCACTAATCACTAGATCTCTAAGAACATCTAAACTTTAAAGTAAAATAGGATCCACTGATTTCATATTGAACTAGATTCCACTGACCTTATATATTCAACTGTAAACAAAATGGAAAAAAGTGTCTTCACGCCTATTATTCTCATAGAGATAGGTGTGCTAGTATATCCGCGATTCGAAAGTCCAGTAGATATACTAGAACACTACGACTAGCCAAGGTACTAGAACCCTGATGTGATAGGTGATAAGCATATCGCCACTTCGGGTACATTCCAACCCCAGGCAATGTAATGCTTACGCAGAAAAATCTAAAAAACATTTAAGAAAAGTTGCTTGATCTGGGAATTGAACACGGGTCTTAACAGGCGACAGCCGTACCGTTACACCACAGAGGCGAAACGGAGTCCTACTATAGCTCGCCCAGATGTATATTCTCCTGGATTTCACCACCTTATTCGTCCTCGCTGACATAGCATTAGTATTCTCTACTGTCATTTTCTAAAAGTTTCAGGCAGGGTTTACTTACATACTGAAAAAGCTCAGCACCCGTTCCTCAGGTTAGTAAATCTTCATCTCTGGTTTGGTTACAGGTAAGCGTTTATAATCATCAGAAAGTACGGAGATCAGTTTTATGTCTATAAAACCTCTATTATTTATCTTGTACGATATTTGAATATTAATATTTTAAAACGACTGTGGTATATTTCGGAGACTCTTGAGTCTCCGAAATAGGCGTGTTTGTATGATAAGAAGCGCTACAATAGTCACAATTGTTTTCGCGGAATTGGCAAATTAATTAATTTTATTTTTTGTTTGACTATGGATTTCCGCAAAGTAACGCCTGACTCTATTAATTATCTTGAACATGGAAGAAGCTAAGCAAATATGCAGGAATCGTAACACTAAGCACTGCATACTCTCTACCAACCACGCAAGGGACCTGGCGTGAAGATCATATGTAATATTTTGATATTCAGCTTTATAAATTTCCTATCACAATTTTATTAGAATTTGTTTAAATCAATAAGCCCCGTATAAAATACATGTTTAATTTTAATGTATAATCAGATGTCTTAGCATTTAAAGGTTAACAACGCCTCCACTTAAAAAAAGAAAATAATCAGTCTGCTCGTTGATATTTATATTATATAAAAATGGTATTTTAATAAAACAAAATATAATTTGTTAATGTCTTGTTAAAATGCAACGCATAAATTATTTACAATTAATTTATCATCTAATTAAAGCAGAACCAAAGTTCTTTTAAATATACAATATAAATGTTATTTTACAATAACTTAAAAGTGTTACCACATTAAAGATTCCAATTTTAAATAAACATAACATTTTTATAATTTAAAAAAGTATACAATAAAAATTTTACCTAAAACATTTTTAAAAATAATATTTGACGTAAGTGACATTTTTAAAATCCTCTAATTTACACCAAAACATTATTTTGATTATGCCTCTTGACAATAATATGCAAATAAAATAACATTTTTGAATTTAGAATTAATTAAGTTACTGATAATCAGTTACTTTTATCATTTTGATTTCAAATTTAGAACCTCATAATTATTTTGAATTTAGAACAAAGTGATTTATTTATTCTTGTTTTTCTAGTCATTTGGAAATCCGTCTCAACAAGGAGCTTACAATAAGTAAAAATTTCGCACTTATTTGCTGTCAAAGTGTTTTGCCATCTTGAAAAATCATTATATGGAATTTATAATAAAAATACCATGAAGCAAAAGTTACTATCTGGAAATTACACTCCTGACAGACAAAGACCTGTCCCCAATAAATAAGAAGTGCATAATAATACATTTAATGTCGTGGTCCATGGACAACACTAAGTTAAATTCATATTTTAAATGAAAAAGAAATGTGCTTTTTCTCGTATTACTTATAATTGAAAATTACTTAAAATAGTTTAAGTAACTTAAGTTGAATCTCTGATAATGCTGTAAAAATTTAAAACACAATATTTGAAAATATAATGTGTGTGAAAGTACATAATATTATGATTTTTCAGTTAAAATCATATGTTTGAAAGTTTAACCAAGTGCCAAAGGTGTAAAACATGGAATATACTAAGCTAAATATACATTGCTATCTAAATTTATTTTAGATTTATTATATATATAGATTGAATATTTTCACACTTTGGAGTAAACTTAAATAAAATTTAATCCACACCGCATACTTCAAATACAATGAATGTAGTAGCACACTAACACTTTCAAAAACATATAGCTAATAACAAATATAGACAAATTATATTAATAACAAAAAGCTTTAAAATGATACAATATTACTTATACAAGAATTTCATCTTCACAGAAGATGTTTAACCAGTCCAAAAATATGTTATTAACGTTAGAAATTTATATTATTACATTTATTTTTATTTATTCTAGTTATATTAGCTTATATAATATATTTATGAAGAGTAAATAAGATATTTATTTACTCTTAATTTATAATTTATTAAGCAACTTTAATAAAAAATTCGAGAAATTCAATTTAATGCTTATATTCAAGTTTTATTTCGATTTGGAGTTGCTACAATTATTTTATAAGCTTGAATTGGAACACGACCTGAAAAAGAACCTTATGTAATTATTGGACAAATTTTAATATCTCATTTTTCAACAGATACAAAAGTTGGTGAGGAAATTTCAGTCACAAAATATACGAAATTTACGCGCTTTTGGAACTTGATTGATTGTACATAAAAATAACACATAAGCAGGAAATTAGTTTTCTTACTTCTTCAAATACATATTCTTTCAGCAGAACATGTGAGGAATAGTCGTTTAACAATGATAATGTGAGTATATCATACATAAAAGTTTAATTCAATTCATATAAAATTAGCTACCCGGCCAATTTTTTTCACACATAGGACATAACCAATTCAACTCTGTAACTCGCTAATTAAAACATTAAGCACTACATTCTTAACGCGAACATATTGAACATGACGTGATCAATGCCTCAGGAAAAACCTAGTCAATTTTATATTACATGACTTTCAGGTTGGCCATCACTAGTTAATATAAAACAAATATATGTTATAATAAGGTTATTTATGCATCGCCAATCTGTTTACACAACATATTATTATTATCGGTATTGTAGAAATTTGAAACATAGCCTGAAAAGTATATAAAATACCTAAGTGTCAAAGATGCTTGTAGCATACAAATCAGCACAGAGCATCTAATATTTTATGCCTTTATTAATATTGATCTTTTGACACCGGACTTTACCGTTGGTCAGTAGATACAGTTTATATTTAGATATTATTATTGACTAGAACAGCGGTTCTCAAATATTGACAAGCATACCCTTGCGAGTAGTCATTTTTTATTTATTTGATATTATGACGTATCTCATGGACGAAAAAAGTAAGATCTTTCCATGAAATAAAAAGTACTAATAGGACCCGGTATCAATTTTTGTAGTTGCATATTTGCTACAAGGTCAACAAAAAAGTAATATCGCGATGTAGAATTTGCTGGAACTGTTGTGCCTTACGTTTAACTTGTATGTACTTGTACATAAACAATTATTTTTATTGTGATCAATATTTGGTTCTTCAATGAGTAGAAGACTGCGATTTAACAACATATTGATTTTGAAATTAATCAGAGATAGTTGAGTTTCCGGAGTACATATACTATTGAATTATGCAACAAAATTTAACGCCTATTATTAATATTTTTGTTTTAATTCTTAAATAATTAATAATGTATGCTATAAATTAATATCAGTGACGTCGAAAGTCTTTTACCAAAATGAAGCCAAATATTTTTTCATTCGTGACCTTTCACAAAATAGGACACGAGAATATTTAATTGGGAACCAATGAACTGTACTAGATTTAATAACCCATTGTGAAGAATGTCACGTAGTATGTAATATAGTGTATGTATTATAGTGTATGTAATATACTGCATAAGCCATTGTGCGAACCTTAATGTAACCAACATATAGAACTAGCTGTCCCGGCGAACTTCGTACCGCCAGTATTTAGGGGTAAGAGAAATAAATGTCGACCGGTTTTCAGACCTACCTGATATGGAACGGAATAGCAGATGACATGTCCATTTCCTGGTTCTAAGCTACCTTCCCCACTAATTTTTAGCAAAATCGGTTCAATCGTTCTGGAGTTATATAATCGTTATGGAGCGGAAAATTTAAAACTGCAATTTAAAACCTAGTAGAAAAGTAAAAAAATGAAACACTTTATTTCTACCCGAATAAAGGTTTATTTATTTATTACTAGTTTTCCGCCTGCGGCTTCGCTCGCGAGAATTTTTTAATAACAAAACACTTTCAAAGGGCAGACATTTTTCCGATTTATAATACTCATTGCGTATAAACATACCCTCTTTTTATTCTAGTTGGTTAAAAAGTAGCCTATGTTCGTTCTGAAGGTCAACTCTTTCTCTGTACCATATTTTGTCAAAATCGATTCAATGATTTAGGCTTGAAAGCGTTACAGGCAGACAGACAGATTTACTTTCGCACTTATATTATTAGTAAGGATTTTGGGCCGCATCCGATAGATCCGAGCCCATGTCCTCCTCCAACATCCGATCTATCTCTATATTGAAATTCAATGAAAGTTGTTCATCCGTTTTGAAATGTAACGGAAACATACATACAAATCACACTATAATTTTTTTGCGTGGGTACATATTATGTACTCTGCCTATTGTTTGAAAAGATGGGCGCGATGATATTTAATAATTATTGTTATAACAAACACACTAACCTATTTATAATATTAGTGGGCATTATCGCTATGTCAAAGTAATTATTAATGGTAGATAACGTTTTTCTCAGAATACGTAATTATATAAAGTCACATAAACATCATATCGTGAACTCTTATGTAACCATTCATATATCTATATAAAAGAAAGTATTTGTAGTTACCAAGAATGCTTAAACCGATTTGGATAAAAATCGGTGTAGTGGTAGTTTAGAAGTTCTAAACGACCTCTACCTCTACACCGATTTTTATCCAGACCGTTCTAAGTTAGAACCAACAGACGGACATAGGATAGTTTTATCCGGTTCCGTTTCGTTCCGTTTTCATGAAATATTGTGTGCAAATCGGGTAGGTTTAGGAATCGATCAACATTTGTTTTACATATCTCTAAGTATTTATGGTACGAAGTTCGCCGAAAAAACTAGTATTTATATACGACTTTTCATAATGTACGATCAAAATAAACTTAGGAACGGAGGAACTGATTTTGATAATATTTCATAATTATTTGTGCTTTCGTACAACTAAAAGTCTTAGTCTTTTAATGGGTAGTTTTTGTTTTAAAAAGACATAATTTTTTTAGCAAAAATAATCTCATTACTCACAGAAAATTGTTACTAAGCCAAATTTTACACTCTTCTGTCTTCATAAGTATTGTAAACAGGGAAGAAAGCTTCATACTTAAATATATTATCCAAAAATGGCACTAATCAATACTTAATCATTGATTAAGTGTTATATATAACACTATAAATAAATAAAATAAATAAATAAATATTACTGGACAAATTACACAAATCGATCTAAGCCCAAAGTAAGCAAATTATATGCTTGTGTTATGGGTATTAGACAATTATACTAATACATAGAAATAATAAAATAGACACAAGAACAAAATTTAATAAACACCCGGAAGTACCTATGTTCATCACACAAATGTTTGTCCCCGTCGGGAATCAAAGCCGAGCCTCGCGGTTAGTTGGAGTTAGGCGTTTGCGTTAGCCCCTCAACCAACGAGGCGGTCAATATATTACAGCAAGTACACAAAAGGATATATTAAATAGTAATGTATATTATTTCAATTGAATTTTAAAAATATACAAAAATTAATTACAGAATATGACTCTATTTAAAAAAAAGACAACAAAATACAGCAACTAAAACTAGTTAAAAGTATTTACAAATAGAGTAATTCTGAAGACAACTAAAACTAAACTTAAATTAGGTTTAGTTTAAACGGTTTAGTGTAAAATTAAGAAAAAAAATATAAAAATTATTTTGCAAAATTCCGCCAAAAAATACACAGTAATATAATTGTGCGACAAGATTAAATAAGACACACTTCACATAATTCACTCTCACGGTATGATTCGCTCCGCGACCGAAGCATCTTAAGGAACACTAGACTGCACTCCACGACTGAAGAACTAGCGCCATCGAGTCGAGAGTGACGTGTGTTTTTTTGAGGCAGAATTTCGCAAAAACATAATTATATGATTGGATATCCACAAATTAACGTCGGATTAATTCAAATAATGTAAACTCATTTTAATAATTTAAGTCTGCCCATCTCATATTAGTATTAATAATTGCACTAAGGTGTCTGTAGTTTACACAGAACATTAGATCGACGACGCTTGAAAAGCAAAGCGAACTAAACTACATAAAACGAAAACGCCCAAAGACCAAATGATGGAGTTACACGATTTGATTTATGTATACCTACATTTTTTTTCAATTAATCTCTTTACCATTTAAACGTCCATATATATGACAAATGATTTCAACAACTAAACCTAGTTTTAGTTTACTGCATGTTCAAATTTACATCGCAATACTTTCTTTTATTTATCTCGGGTGCCGCATGATAGAACAAGATAAGCTTTCCTTAGTAAAGTAAACTTTTGTTCCTTATTTACATTAAATATTTCAACTATATAAACTGGAAAGAGCTTTTTAAGAAAAAAATACCGATGAAGAAGTTTCATTTATTTATTTTATATAAATTGCTAACTTACCGCCCGCTGTTTCGCCCGCATGAATTATTTTTATAACGTAGGTCTCTTAGGGAGGATGTTTTCTAACTTAAAATATTTATCGCGTAAAAATGAACCCTGTTGTTATTGTAGTCGATCAAAAAGTTATCTATTTGTTATTCTATTAGAATAACTATATTACTGTGAAATTCCGTAAAAATCTGTGCAATAAATAGTATTTGTGTGATAGAGTAACGCATTTACAAAAATAGTATGATTTTTACTTCGCTGTCAAAAGGCTGTACTAAGTTTTTTTGGGTCGGCTAGTGTTTATAAAAGCTTTAAAATCCAAAATAGCTTTCAAAGTCTTCAACGTGTGTTTGTTGTGTGTGTGTGTGTTAGTTTAGTTAATAGAAATACCAAAAGTATACTTACATACTTATACGTATAGCTACTTATATGTAAGCACGAAAACATTTAACAGGTCATCAATACGACTAGTTCATAACAATCTCGTGATACTTTCAGCATCACGTACTAATATTAAACAAAAATATTTTTGAAAAAATATTAAAATGTAAACAATTAAAGCGATAACTAAAAACAAAAAAATATTTACAAAAAATATTCTTAAAATCAAACATGTAATTAACGGATACTGACTGAAGTGACACAATAACGTAAATATTTACATTTATTTTAAATAAAAAAATATATTTTTTAATTTCTCTATAAATTTATCTTTTTTTCAACGCTTATGTCTGAAGCAAATAATCTGCTTACTTTGAAGTTAAATCAAATCTTTACTTTTCATTTCTGTTCAATTACTTTGAAGATAATAAATTTTATCAAAGACTCTCAAATAATTTCATCATCAGTATAATAGTACTTTCTACTAACGTTCAGAAACACTCGATACTTTAGGAATGTTTACGATACATACATAGTTTTTAAGGAAGTTATGCTTTTGTAGACATTCTTCACTATAAGCTACACTATCGTAAAACGCATAAAAAGAAGTTCGCAAAACTCTCAAAACCTTTAGTATTACTGTTCATGAATGACGGTGACCACATAACCAGACCACCACTACCTCGTTTCTCTTAATAAAAAGTCACTTTAGTCTATATACGTTAATACAAAAAAAACAAAATATTACAACTTAGAAGTAGCTGTTAACATAACGTAATTGGCCCTGGGATTTTCTTCTTGAATGGGCTCCGGCCTGAAGCAAGCATGTGCTGGATATTCAGCCGGTTTCTTCAACATTTTCCTCACAAACCAGATCAAACCTATAACAATTATCATCAAACCTAAAGCAACACCAACTAATGCGGAGTTTAACCCTTTGAAACCAGATTTCATCTCCAAAGTGCCGAGTGTCTCCAGCAGTTGTGGGACGACGCAAATAGGTCGTAATTCATTAATCTTCAACTTTGATATCGTGGCGCAAACTTCGTACGGTCCACGAATTAAACCTTCCATGGATATCTCCAAAGTTTCCTGACATGGTGTATCTTTTTGTGCAACTAGTGCACCCCGGGATAGTACAGCGAGGACAATATAACAATTTCGGGTGAATCGTGTTTCGGAGAGTCTCTGTGATCTTGGTACGTATTGGGATTTTGACTGGAGACCCATAAGTGAAATCAGTACCCGTAAAACTCCATCAGTTGTAATATTGGATCTTACTTCAGATACCCTGAAATAAATTAAAAATTAAACTATAATAATTCATTTTAGTATATATACATCATTATGATTACTTATTTTTAAGTGCATAATATGTAAATACACTCGTGAGCAAAAAAATCGACTCAGCACGCATACTCGCGGTTAAAACCTTCTAGCAAAAAATCTAAAGC
>DVZL01006336.1:0-11442 GCA_018236625.1 Lasaia peninsularis | reverse complement strand
CGACCACAGGGCAGCGGCGCACCTACAACATCTATGGTGTTTATAGGCCACGGTTGTCTCTTACCATCAGGAGACCCATGTGCCTGTTCGCTATCTTATACTATAAAAAAAATACTCCCACACAGCAAACGTAATTTTTTCCCGTTTTTATAGACAATAATATGGAACCCTTCGAGTGCAAGTGCAAATCGCACTTGGCTAGTTTTTTTTAACATTAATTCTATTCTATGTTTTATTATTTGTTCTTGTATCAGCATCTGAAATATTATATCTTCTGTGAAAGTTTTAAATGAGATACAACCTTATGACACACAGACGGACGGTCAGTCAAATAGTCAGCGGTCTTAGTAATAGAATCCTGTTTTTACCTTTTGGGAATGGAACAACAAAATGGGAGGATAATTTGAATATTGCCTTTACTCAAACAGAGTAGGGTCCTGAGTAAGTAATCAGGTCAAAAATACGAAACATTCTAATTTAGAAAGGTATTCCTGGATTCAAAGAAATGAATAAATAATTTGTACGAAAAAAGCGCTTCTAGGCGTTTCGTTGATCCATTAAACACATTCGTAACTTCAAACCAATTCTTTGCACGGTAGGCAGAGAGTATCAAGTGCAAAGTGGCACGAAGTTTTTGGATTCACGATCACGATCACGAAGAATTGATGCGGTTTTCTTAAATAGATAGAGTGATTCACGAGGAAGATTTTTAACATGTATAGTATACATGTAAATTTGATATGTATTTTATTTAATAAATAAAAAAATTAGTAATATTTGTTTGGTTTTGAACAAATATTACTAAATTTTACGAAGCCACTGTCTTCAGCAAAATGCAAAAAGAATTCGAAGCAAAACTTATTTCAGATACCATTTGGGATTTTATTAAATAAAAAAGAAGTATAAAGAAAATAAATGAAATCACAGACAAAATATAATAGATATTTTGCTATTTTCAGTTGAGAATAAAACATTATTTCGTATCATTTGCTACGTTGTGCAAAACGTTTTTGGAGACACAGCCATTATAAGTAACAACTAGTACGACCATGTGTTCACTAAACGTGGGATAATTTTATTTATGACTAGTTGTTCCCGCGACTTTGTCTGCGTTTTATTTATTAATTTGATTTTATACATTTCTAAAATAAAATTCTAAAATAAATTTAGCCTAAGTCATTCCTTATTGAATCAGCTGTCTGCCTGTGAAAGTCCCATTTAGTGCAGCTGTTTTAGAAATTAGCGGGAACAAACAGACACACAAAAATTTTAAAAAATATTATTTTGGGATATGTCCCTAGTAAACATGCATATGCATTAAAGTAAAAACGGCTATTTTAATATTACATACAAAAACACAAATTTTGTTCATTTTTATAGCTTTTTGTACTTCGGTTGAATATATTGCCGTTCTTATTAAATCCAATTTTATACAATTTTATACAAAGGTAAATTGTCACCATGACAGCTTTATTTTAATAGTTAAATACGTGTTCATCGAAATGTTCACTCAGTGATTAAAAAAAAACATAGGCATCCTGTAATATTGTTTATATATTTGTCCATCTCGTTGTATGGCACATGAGCGTACTTGATCAACCACAAGAGTTAGGTTCAATTTCTGACGAGTCTCGGGTTCAATTAACGACGGGGACAGGCAGACAGACGACCTGTCTATGTTTCCGTGTCTGGGTGTTAATTAAATTTATTCTCGTATCCATTTAAGTTTCTGTATGAATAATTGTTAGGAATATTTATGAGACTTTCAAAATTATGTCGTTTTTTTTTTAAACTTTTTTGACCTCTCTGTTTGACTTCTGTAAGTGATGACGGTTTATGACCCCCTGGTGAATAGCTAACAGAAGCATGTATGATGTTTACTTGTATGTACCTAACGGCTGAACTGATTTCAATGCATTTTAGAATAGTTGATCCTTAGAGATAGAAAGATGAGATGACGTTGCAAGTAACCTTTTACCTCTTCTAATATGTGTATTTATATGTTTCGTTTTCATGACGAAACGGCTTAACCAAGTAGAACCAATTTCAGTATATACATAGATTAAACCTTGTAGAATTAGAGAGGCAATAATTCATTCAGATATCACATGGAGCTTCTACAGGAGAACTATATAATTTCCCTTGAGATTGGCTTAAAAGATCAACCACCTTCGATACTAGTTAACTATTTATAAATACAGACTATTTGATTTGCATAGGATAAAACAAGGTGCTCATATATTAGCTTAAAGTTACATTATTACATGCATATTACTTGCAATAAATATTTATTTATGTTTAAGTAATCGATCCCCTAATATCAATTAACTAAAATAATTATAAAAATTCAATTTCAAAGATACAAAAAGGTTTTATGGAGTTTCCCTTTTTTTTTTCAAATATACCTTATCAACCTTACCTTCGTTATTTTTTCTCTAAAAAAAAGAGGCAATAAGCGAACTTTAATATGCAATGTTGCCATAACCTGGTGTATATTTTGCACACAGTTATGGCAGTATGTGGTATAATAATGAGTTCTACAGAAACAAGGTGGTAGATACGAAAATACGCAAGGTGGGGCAAAAAGGGGCTAGTGGGCGAAATGGGGAGACGCCCTCCCTGCCCTGGGAGCAAAATCAAAGGCAAATATTTTACCGAATATTAGATTATGTTTCACTATACCGGTTTCGGTAATTACTGTTTTGTCAGTGTTATTATCTGTACCTTTGATATTATAGCAGTAGATAAGTCAATCATCATCGTCTCTGTCCTTAGGCCTAGTGAAAGCTTAAACCGTTCACAGGTCTAACCTGGGATATTATCTTTGACATTGCTGTAATGAGTAGACAGTGACACATCTATAATGTCTATGGTGTCTATAGGTCAAAGTTGTCTCTTACTATCAGAAGAGCCGTGTGCTTTTTCGCTGTCTTTTATATACAAAAAGTGTGTAATAAAATTATAAAAATGACTAAAACAAAATCTGTTCACCATAAATGTTTCCAAAAATAACTGTATATGTTTTTTATCAATGATAGAACACAGTATTTATAATTATTGACCCACCTCTACAAGATAAATAAAAATCTACAAACATATTAAAGCTTTGCTAAATATGTTTGTATATTTTTATATCCTGTCAAATACTGTATATATTTATAGCAAAGACTAATCTATAGATTTTAATATCATTGAACAAGGGCTATATTTTGTACGGCCAATGTGTAGTTTTTTGTATTTAATAAATAAATACTCAGTTTTAATGATAGTCTGTAAAATTTAACAAAGCACTTGGTTTCGATGTTTTAATCGAATTCTATATAGAATAATTTGATAAACCGCAAAATAACCGACTTGGAGTTGATTATAATGTTGTCTAGGTAAATTATTTTTAGCCCTGAACCAGTTGTAACAATATTTAAACCATTTCTGAAGTATGGCCTAACACTAACATAATCAGGTTTATAACAATTTCGTTTTTTTTTGTATTACGGAAACTACTGAACCAATTGCCACAAAATTGACATGAAATCATCACAAATGGTACTAAATATACCTATATCACTTAAAAAAAACATTAAAATCTATTGGAGATTGACTAAGTAATCCCGTAATAAGCATACAGAAAATTAAAAAAAAAACTTATAGGCGAATTGAGAAACTTCACCTTTTTAAAGTCGGTTAAAAGTGAACAATCTTATATCATTCTGCGTTAGGGTTAAAATATGAATATGTCTGTGTTTCGACTAATGTAGAGCATCAATGCATTTTCACGTTTTTAAGAACTCTTGACGCCTCTTGAATAATTCTGCCGCACATCTGTTGGGAGGGGACCGCGTCAGACAGCCTTAAATAACTATATAGATACATATAAATAAATGACGGGTTTCATTACTTATTTATTTACTTTTCAATGCAAACTTTATATAGATCAGCAACCCACCTTGGCTTTACACGGGTTTATTGTGCTAGTTATATAAAACCTCATCTTGAATGTCCCTATTTATTAGTAAAAAATACATTAAAATCAGTAGGGCAGTTTTAAAGGCATAAAATACAAAGGGATAGACAGCGGGAAGCGCCTTTGTTTTATACCATGTAGTGAAGTTGAAATTTCAGGAAATAGTAGGATTCTGTAATAAGCCCAACCGATAGACTAATATAATATTTTTTGAGAATCAGTCAAGTGTTTTGTCATAATATTAAACAAACCGCTATGGTTTCCCATGGACGTTTCAACAAAATTCTAACGCCTATGTTTATCAAGGATATTATAGGATAATATTACGCAATGTAAGCCAAATAAGTAAACCTATTTTTCCTCACGATTTCAAATTCTAAAAAAATACTCAACTAAAACTGACTTTTGTATACTACACCTGCAAGTTAACTTTATTTTGTCTGTGACATTAATCGGTGTTATGTTACAGACAAATCCACGTGAAAAAACTATTTCTATATATGCAAGTTTAATCAAAATCCGTTTAGCAGTTTTTTTTTTAATTCGAGTGCTACAAAAAAAAAGTCCAATTAATCTAGGAATTGTTAAAAATGAAGTCATTTTACGTTCGATTTCAATAAACATCTTCAGTTTCCATTTCAAATCGGAATCATTTAAGTAAACAACCCCATTTCGTAATTTCACCCGAACTTGAAGGGGACGATAGACATAATGAATCGCGCAACTTCTGTCAGTGCCCTGGCAAACCCTCCCCTGCCGTGTACAATCCACCAGGGCCAGTAAAATGTCCTTAAAGTGAGCACAGATATTTCCGATTAAATTTAAACTCTATTTCAACAGCATAAGGTTGCTTCACACAAATAGATATATCCATAAACCAGTTTTTCGAATATTTGTTAGGGCTCGTGGTTATTAACCGCTGATAATAACATTTAGTTCATATTGATTTTGGTTTAAGATTCAGTCAGATAGTATTACACTTATAGGGTTTTAAAAATGCTTTGTGATGTGTGTTTACGAATGTATAAATATTTACTTCTAATAATTATCGAAAGTATAATTATATATGTTCAGTTTTCATATCACAATGCTTAGCCGATTTTGGTTAAATTGTTTAGTGTTTAATTAGCTTGTGTGTTTAGTTCGGAGACATCTTTTTTACTGTTTTAAGTTTTGGTATAGTTTTAATAAAAAATTGTTAACAGGCAAAATTTAAATTATCTTTGTTTAGAAGTTGAGCTAACGCCAAAACAAGCAAACAATATGGATACAATATTTTTTTATGATACTGGAAGGCAAACAGGCAGACAAATTTCCTGATGGTAAGAAATACATATCGCCTATAGACACCAAAGGTGGAAATGGTGCGTTGTCAATTTGAGGCTGGGATAGTAAGCCTCTTGCGTAAGTTTACCGGCTACCCTACCCTCCAAACCAGAACACGACATTGGCAAGCAAGGATACTATTGTGGCGGGAATAGGTAAGGCGGTGATACCAATCTGGGCGAGTCATTGCAAGACTACCAATATATAGAAATGTTCATCATACTAACAACTGCTCCTTTATGGAATTGAATACAAGCCATCCAGACAAGCAGCATATATTCGTGCTAGCGACGTAGGGTTATATACGTTTACACTTGATTACCTCGTAATCGGTTAAGATAAGATAAAAAGTCAATGTTCGATTATACATACTGTGTGAAACTGCATTGTGTACTGATTTGTTAATATATTTACCCGAGTGCGCAATACGACGCATTTATATCCTTTGTGAAAATTTTATATTAGTATTAGCTACGACAGTTTCGAGTTTGGACGAGGGTATAATCATAATCGTTAAAAAACAAATTCTGTAAGCTTTGCTTCATCTATATATTAATACGTGATGCCAAAACTTTGGGCCCCTTTTTACGAAAATTGCGCGGACGCTGTAGCATAAAATTTGGCATACTTATAGTTTATGTGCAGGAGAAGTGCAGAACGCTAATATTTTTTAATAATAAAGCTTATAAAGTACATTAAATCAAAAAATAAAACATTATCCACACTACCAAGAGTTTGACACACACAAACACAAGTATTGGTTACACGCATACATACTCTGTTGTCAAATTGTTGCGTCTGACATTTACTATTTTTTAAGGTTTTATATTACTAAATATAACGGTCAAGGACATTCAGCAAACTATAAAAGAGTTTTTAATTAACTTTCGACCATATAGGTCGAACTTCGACCATATAGGTTGGATTTCGACCACCGGGCGAGCACTATAATATTACTAACCCCAAAAAATGACATTCTAAATTTAAATTTTAAATGTTTTATCTAAATTTGAATTTCGAAGTAATATTCAAAACGTGCATCACTTTTTTTTAGCATGCTTGTATTTACTACTAAAAAGAGACAAACGCATTATGTTGTTTACAGACTTAAATTGTGTTGATTAATGTGGCGTTACTAATCGAAGGCCAGTAATGTTATACCTTTGCGTAACTCACTTTAAACCGGAACACAAACGTGGAGAGCATTAACGATACGGCGACAGGAATAGGTATAACCTAATCACAGTTATGGTATTAGTAACAGCAATATATTTTATTCTTTTAAGGAATCGTGTATTAGTTGCAATATATTTATAAATGTATTAATTTAGGCTGTTTGACAAATTCCTTTGCGCTGTTTAGGGTTTACGAAAAAAAAAACTGTGCGCGCCATATTTTGTAAAATATTTACTGGTTCCACATAAATGCCACAGGAAAAACCATAGGTGTCTATAGAGGAAATGCATACTTTTCGAATTCTATAATAGTGTACCGCTAAGTTTGTTTAGACATTTACCTAAACTGAAGGCAAATTAAAATAAAGATCTATTAGCGACTACACCATTGTTGTCATGTATCTCTCTGTGCCTCAAACAATTTGTCTCGCTCGTGTAGAAGCTTTGACACTATTCCCACCCCTCAATACCCAACGCCCAACTACGAATAAGCTATCTTATCTCAATCCGAAGTATTCCCAATAGCAAATAAGGGATAGTTTAAGCAAGGAAGATACTTATCTACTTTTTTCACAAATTGACTACTTGACTGTTTACGGAAAAGTTACTTTAGAATTCCTCGAAGTTTTTATTTATCGAATAAACGCTGAATGCAGTAAAACCGTAAAATATCGAATAATTTTCAATATCATGTGGTTTAATAAATAATAGTACATGTCTCTATATCCTTATGTAAATATTTATTGGTTTATGTAAATATTTGCTTAAATAATTAAAACTATGTAACGGATTTTGATGCGGTTTTCTTAAATAGATAGAGTGATACAAGAGGAAGGTTTATATATATAACATATATAGTATACATATACGAAGCCAAGGCAGGTCGCTAGTTAATTATATAACTAAAAAAAACATTAAATAGGCACAAATGAAAGGCATCTATCAAATAAAAACATCATCAATATTCACCCAGTTAAAAGACCCAAAGAAGACTTCTTTTTAATACTAAAAATTACAATAAAATCATTTAATTTAGATAAATCCTTAATCCATAACATAAACACAATCGGTAAAATAGTCAAAATAATAATCAAATCCAAAATTAAATCGCAATTATGTCAACAATTTTTGAAATGCGGTAAAAAAAACTCTGAAATGTTGAAGCGTAACTTGTGTTTGCTCTTTATAGTGTCATAATATAAGAACACAAAGCTGCTCCAATTGTTTTCAAATTACAATAATAAAGAAAAAAATACTCAAAAATAACAAATAAACAATTTGAAATTTTATAACATATGGCGCAAAAACTATAAGAAAAATATGACGTAATATTTGCATATCATATTAGTTAGTTAAGTACTTTTTAATTACGTGTTATTTAAATAAAAAAACATGTCCACGAGTGAAAGGCAAAATGATTTAAGTAACATACAAACGGATAATGGCTTCGACAAATAAAATAATGTATGTGCAGTAAAACTGCAAAAATTTTAACTCAATACAACTGCAAAAAATCAACATCCATTACTTTATAACGTCATCTAAGACCAATGTCCATAAAAGACAGGCGGACAACGAACTCCGAACTTTAACGAAGTAATAGGGATCTGTTATTCCGTTCTTTGAAAACAGAACTCTTAAATATACGAACTAATTGAGATGCTCTTCCGTTTTGTTTAGTAATAATTGAAATGGTCATGTTTTCCATCGTATGACCTAAACCTAGGGTAGGTTTGGACACTTTGGAAGGAAGAATATCCAATTGAAACTCTAAATAGCCCTTCCATAAGATAAAAAATGACTCTATGTAAAGTCAGCCTTTCCTTTCACCCGTTGATATATTCTCCAATTTTCTAACCACACATTGAAGTATTATCTCACTTAAGCATTAGCCGTATACTTATTTCACAGGGCAATAACAGGTTTCTTTGTGAATACCCCGCCTCAGGGGGAATCCCTAGTAAATCTCCCATCCCTCTTTTTCACTACACTATGCGTACAACTTTCGCTCGCTATTACGAAGTTTTACAAAAAAATCAGTAAAATATTCACATATTAAGAAGGTGAATAATAATTAAAAATTTGAAAATATTCCAAAGTTTGAATGTTTTATTATTTTCTAATAGAGTTTATCACTATAAAACCAAGTGGCTTCCTCTTGTCTGTTTCTATGTTTGCTTAAATCTTTAAAACTACGCAACGTATTTCAATGCAGTTTCTTTTAATAGATAGAGTAATTATCTTAATTAAAATTTCAAAAAGGTTTTATGCATAAGACATGCATAATGTAGTAGAGTAACACTGATATTTTTGAGATTTCCAATGTGATGTAATAAATAAGCGCATTTTTTGCGCTTACATAGCAAACGCTGGCAAAACCTCACGAGATACGTCAAAATAACATTATTAAATGAAAAAGGTCTATAAAAAAGTTCTTGACGGCATATATCTATCTTTTAGGCTTAACCTACAATAACTCCTTTTTATCCTTTATTTTTTACTGGAAATAATGACTTATTTACGATGTGTTTTTAAGCAATACAGCATTAATCCTTATCCAATTAAATATTTTAAACCATTGTACATTTAATGTAGATCAATACGGCACTTTAGAAGTTGAAATGTGAATGAACATATTCCGATATATTACAGATTTAAAATATAGGGAATTGTCACTGAATGACATAGGCTATATTTCCACCCGAGCGATGCCGGGGCGGGTCGCTAGCTTACTATAAAAATAAACTAATAGAAATGCCTTTTTGAAAATAAACTCAGGGGCCTAGTGGTATACGCTTTGAACTTCTATTTTGGTAGTAAAGGTTCGAGCCCCGCCAAGTGCCAATGAGTTTTTCTAATTTAATTACATATTCTGAGTGCTCTTACTGTGAAGAAAAACGTGAGGAAACTCAGGACTCTTCCGTCATGGGATCTAATATTGTCAAATAATTATAGTGGTTTATGCCTCTGCCTACCGTGCATATATGGACGTAATGAAATTATTTTTAAACTTAGCTTCATGTCAGTGTTGCCAAAATTGTATTAGTGAAAATTTTCCCCAAAGTTTATTTCCACTTACATTCTACAATTCGGTGTTTGTATTCCATTTTAATGTAAAAGTTGTAATTCCGAGACTGAAGCCGCGCAGTACGTTTCCAAGATATAATTTCTTTGTTTCGCTCTCGTTAAATTTCCGCATCCCTCCTTATGCCTTCTGCTAATAACTAATGAGTAGAACTTGCTGTTGGGAAGGTTCTTAGAAATAATCATATCAAGTTTACTATTCTCTTATCAATAATAATTTGGATTTGTATTAAAAAAATAATATATAATGTGATTTGATTGGCGATTATTTCCACAACTAAGTTTCCTTATAAATTTACATATTTCCCTTTTGATGTATTTTTGCGTTTTTTTATGTTTGTATCGACTGACATAATATGTCTGTTTTAATATGTTGTTTTTTTTAATCCTGGTCTAATATTTATTGGGACAATTTGGAATTCTAAAAATGTTTTCGTTTATATTTTCTTAGTAATATTTTTATTTTCTATCTTTATCAAATTCATCTATAGAAATAAAAACGGATCGCTAAATGTGTTGCCAAGCGCAAAACTCGAGAATGGCTGAACCGATTTCGCTAATTCTTTTTTTATAATATCCTTGAAGTACGACGATTGTTCTTACGTAAAAAAAATAAAAAAATTGCCTGAAAAAGTTTAAAAACAACACAATTCTATATTCCCATATAAAATATTCGAAATAATACTTATAAGTCAATTTGAACTTTATTACAATGATATAAAGTTTAATTACTAGTGGAGGGGTCTTACTAAGGCTGGACCGATCTGGCTTTGCCTACCCTTAATATTTGATGTTCGTCCCGTCGTTTAGAAATTAATTTAATGTAAAATTGTTCAGAAATAAAAAATAAATTTACATGTGAAGTTTTTATTCTTTATTTTGTTTTCGAGAGTATTTTTCATCTCTTAGAAGAGGATGGTACGAAGTTCGCCGGGACAGCTACATAATCAATAATGTAAGCCTTTATAAAGAAATATAATGTTGGTTTTCAGATTAAATAATAACTTAATATTATAGTAATGTTTGAATATACATTCCGTATAACACAGTGATTGAGAAACCGACTCCTCTGCGGCGAGCGACGTAGCTCCAAGTACCGCATTATTAATAAATACACAGCTTTTGATCTCTCTAAATATTTTTTCATTAATGTTTTATTATTTGAAGTTATTACACGTGTTAGGTAATACAGCTTATTCATTTAGTAACAAGAGTTCCAACGCCCATGTATTTCAGTTATTAAGTTTTTTATAGAAATAAAGAAGCTGCTGCCTGCGGCTTCACCCGCGTGTGATTATCATACAAACAAGATCTAGGCAATTGTACATTGATAGTACGGTTGTAAATTGAAAACGAATCGGTTATGTCATCAACACATTTCCATACAAACATTTATCCCCTCCTCTACCCCCTTCCCTCTTTTATTCAGTAAAAGGTAACCTATGTCTTTGCTCAAAGTATACTCTATATTTGTACCAAATTTCATCAAAATCTAATCAGTGGTTGAGGCGTGAAAGCGTAACAAACAAATAGACAGATAGACAGATTTACTTTCGTATTTATAATTTCGGATTTTACTTTTCTGGAATTGTAATTAAAACACAAAATGATAAGTTATGTTATTACATTTGTTAATGGACCAATACCGTTATTAGATGTATTTTAGGTTTCCGTATCCAATGGTTAAAAAAGAATCCTACTACTAAGACTCCGTTATCCGTTTGACTGTCTGTCGTCAGACTGTATCTCAGGAACTGTGATAGCTAAGGAGCTCAAATTTTAACACATGATGTATTTCTGTTCTGTTATAATAAAATAATTGGAACGAAGTTCCTTATTGCGTGTTGTGAAAGGGGGCTAGACGGAAAAAATTCTTACGAAAAGTTGTCACGACAC
>DVZL01006335.1:0-11443 GCA_018236625.1 Lasaia peninsularis | reverse complement strand
TCGAATGGTGAAAGAATTTTAAAAATCGGTCCAGTGGTTTCGGAGCCTATTCGTTACAACCAAACAAACAAACAAACAAACTTTTCCTCTTTATAATATTAGTATAGAAAACACACTGAAAGATCGTAAAAAAGTGACATATTTCAAATTCGAATGTAATATTTTTTAATATTGTAACAGTATTTATGGCCAGACTAAGTATTATAGATCAAATTAATCAGAAATATTAACATCTCAAATTTTTAAAATATTGTTTTTCCCTTTTTACGAGGACATAAAAGACAATGGCAATACTTTTTCTCTTTTTTTTTGTACCCACATCTCTTGTTTTTTATTTTTAATGATAAGCTTGTTTTGAATGTATAATTGTTTTTAATTTAATAGCGTAAGATTCATTACTTACAAAATAAATAAAATTTTGAATTTGAATTTATGAAAACCATAAAAATATTAGATGAGCATAATTATGAGTAAATTTGAAAAATATCTCCTTTTTCAGTCCAACAAAATGGCGGGTTTATGCCCTAATCCTTTTTAATAATATCGCAAAATTCATAATCAAAGGGTAAAAATTAATTATTCACGCAAATACTTCGGGCGAAATGGTAATGGCCGAAACGTATTACTTAAGTTTATGCAAAAGCACGAAACGAATTAACATTTGGTACAATGGGTTTACTTTACATATTTCTAAGAATAAACAGTAAATTAAAAAAAAATAAAACGGGAATAATTGAGATAAATGTGTCTTGTTTAACATTTATAAAAATAATAGTAATATCCCGGGACGATTTACACAAATTGATCTAAACCCAAATCTATACATATAAATAAAATTAGAATGTCTGTAATATTACTACAATAAACGCTTTTTAACTAAAGCTTTTTAAATAAATGCCAAAATAATATTTTTTTGAATTGTTGTTGTTGTCTGTCTGTACCCGCTAATCTTTAAAACGGCTTGACTGATTTTGACAGGACTTTTACTGGCAGACACTTGATGTAATAAGGAATAGCTTAGACTATTTCTATTTTAAAATTTATGAAATAAAATAATTAAATTGGCACAGCAAGTTAAGCGTATAGCATGCTTGTTCTATGAATGTTAGTCGACGATGTTAATACATAGAAATAGGTACTTATATGGATACTACAAAAAATTTAATAAACACCCAGACCCGGAAATACAAACATCCAATTTATTTTATTTTATACATATCTACAATAAAAATATAGCCTACTTTTAGCCGTTCCTTATTAAATTTGCTGTCTGCCACTAAATGTTCCTGTAAATTTGGTCCAGCCGTTTCAGAGATTAGTTGATACAAAAAGACAGACAGGCAAAAATTCTAAAAAATACGGTTTTGTACGTGTATGATTAAAATTACATTTAATAAAAAGCGGTTATTTCAATATTACATACAGACACTCAAATTTTATGGATCTGTATAGATATTTAACCTAAATCAAAAATAAATATTGTGTACACTTAACATATTGGAGCTAAATTTATCCGAATGTCGGAAAGAGTGATATCTAATAATAAGGACCAACAAACGACCCAATTTGTATATGTTGACACTATTCGGGATAAGGATGAAAACTGTCACCTCGGTATTGTGACGCCTTTACACAAACAATTGGATTTATCCAAGTCGTCTGGGAATACACGTTATATGGAAACAAACTAGGGCGCTCTCATCTGAGGGAACCACTAGGGTATGTTTATGAAAAATATTCAAGTGACAGTAATATATTTAACGCCCTCCGGCTGAAAAATAACTATCCCAGATTATTTCTCCGAGTCTTATCCCATGATTTTTGGTTTAGTATAAGAGTACTTCAGAATTGACCATCTCATCTCATCTGCCCATGTATAATTACTAGCTTTCGAAACGTAACATATACACAGACAGACAGACAGAGTTATTTATTTTCGGATTTATAATATTAGTACGGACATTAAAACGGGTAGACACAGATTCGTCCAATAGTAACCACGACCAATGTAACCTCCCTCGCGACTTTCAACCATAATTAATATATATATATATATATATATATATGTGTTTGTGTGTTTGTGTGTGTGTGTTCTAAAAAATACAATATCCTCTCGGGGCACGTTCTGTAATTACGCTGGAAATACTCTGTTTTCAAAACGAATTCATTATGATTTAACTACATATCCATTTTGGTTATCGACTGAGCCCATTATGGTTTCAGTCTGGAAACACGATGGACAAATGTAACAAATATACTCTGGAAACGCTCTGGAAAAACTCTGGAAACAAAATGAAGCCATTTCAACTCTGTTTCCAGAGTATTTCCAGAATGACTCTAAGGTTGCGAGGGAACGACTTGAGAACCTCCTCCTTTTTTGATCACAACAAGTAACAACATATTGTATATAGCCTTGACGCTTTAATGTCTGTTCTTGAACCTTTTATTGATATCAAAAATAGTATGTTGATGACAATTACACAATCTGTCCCAAGTAGCCTCATTATGGACTTTATTAATCTTAATCTCAATGATTAGATACGAATTTCTTGATATCGCAATGATTGAAACATTGTTTACACATTTGGTTTAGCTTGAATGTTTTTATATTGCTCAAGCTTCTTAGTGAGAAACGTGATTATATTAAATTTCATAGTTTTCATAGAGTTTCAACACGATGGATTCTATATCATTTAGACACAGAGATAATAATGTGAGAAAAAATGCGTAAGTTGATTTTTTTTTATTGAGCAAACGATAAAATTTAATATAAGAATTTTGTTTGTACATTGAAGATAATTTCGTCCAGTTTATTTATTATTATTAACTGCAGGTGCATAATACGATAATAATCGAATACCGGAGAACTGTGTTGGTACATTGCCGTGAGTCGATTTTTTAAATATTTTTAGTAAATGGTATTTGATTTTGAATTTAAGGAAATATAACAGGAAAGTCACTTTTAAACACAATACATTAATTTGTCTTTAATGCGACAGACCAACAAATGTGGTGATTATTTCTCAACCTAGCCCACTTGTAATTTTCTTTTTTTTCTATTTGTTACTTAAAAAATAATCTACCTAGCTGTTACCTATTTTTTATAAAAACTAGTTGCACCCGTGACTTCGCCGTGGTCGATCTTTGATTAAATTGAAAATTAAGTTCTCAAAGGCTCGGTCTCACTGACACCCTTAGGACGCCCCCCCCCCCAATAATGAAAAGCCCCACCCAGCTAATCTCTGGCTGAGCACTCTGCTCGCCCACTTGCCCGGTGACGTTGTAAAAGTCCTTAATATGTACACAGCAATACACATGTCGAAAAAAAAGCAGGCGTTTGATAAATCAGAGATCGATCAATATGGACAGAGAATTTCAAGTGGCAGTTTTGAAAATGGGTTCGCCTACTAAAAAGCAAATAACGCTTATATGTTCATTATGAATATACCAACGGAGACTTTTAAATATCATGTTTTTTTTTTGCATTTTGTTCCAAACAATTTTTTTGTCAACAGATGGCGCCCTAATTCGTTGATATCTTTAAAGACGCAAAGTAACTCGGCTTTGGAATTGGGGACATTTAGGAAAGAAAAGGTAATTTCGTAATTTTCAGTGATGGTAAGGTTGATGGGCTGCTGAACTTTACATCTTATGTATAAGTTTACAGTGAACCTTCATCCACGAAAGTTCAGAAGAGATTGAAGATGACATTATAGGTTGAAAGAAACTCGAAAATACTTCTTGACTTAATCCTGGAAAACGCTCAAATGGTTTAGGAAATACTTCGTTTAGAATAAAGTTTTTGTGTTACTTTTTGCGTTAACTTAGACGGGTAAAGAGAGTTCCTATTCGAATAATTATAGTTGGTACTTCTAAAAAATTAAGCTGATGGAATTCGGTCGAGACCGAGACCGACAATAAAATAAAATCTCGGCCGAAATCGAGACCGAGACTAGATAAGTTGAAAGAAAAATATATAAAAAGGTATTATATTTGCAAATAAAAAATAGAATCAAATGCACAATTTGTTTTAGTCAGTACTCAGTATTAATAATCAAAATGACATAATATTATGTTGTAACACATAAAAAAGTAATTTTTTAGCGTTTTCACCTCTCAATGACGAATACGTAAACTTAGCTACGGTATATCGGGAATTAAATTAACCGCGGCGCGCGCATGCATACGTACTTACAACAGTCTCGGTTACGGCCGAGAAACTCGGAGATTTTTAGCCGAGAACCGAGATCGAATTTTCGGTAGATTTTAGCTGAGAATGCCGACTCGAGACCGAGACGAGATTTCGGTCGAGCCTTGCTCCAGGGCACCCCGAAGGAATAACTGGTAAAGTTCGAAGGAATTACTCAAGGAATACAGCCTCCCATTAGCTATTCTGTATGATATAATATCATGACATTTTGTATACGACATAGACTCAAGAAAACTGATCAACCGAAATAGAAGCTATCAAAAAACAGTAGTGGTTTTAGAAACCGAAACAAAACTTTCGTTTCTAAGTAGTTTCATATAAAAACGTCATTGTTTGTCATCTTTTTTCTTTTTCTTATTTTTTTTTAATTTAAACAAAAATATAAAAAATCTGAAAATACTTATTATTTTACTTGCAGTTAAAGAAATTAAACAAAAATTGGGATACAATTGTTATTATAGTCTTAGTGGAGGCAGTAAATATTCCAGCTGTGGCTCAAGATGGCGTTGCTCATAATATATATTGTAAATTCAGGTAAATTAACTAGTTAAATAATGTAAAACGTGTCTATATTGATTTCATTTGGTTTGATATCATTATTTTAAAGCCTTAAATCTTACAGTTCAAAAATTATAGTTAAACAGTTCTCAAACTAACTAACCTGACTTGAAACTCAGTATGTACTTGAATTCTTTAAGTCGTTAAGTAAACTTTTTTTTATGATATTGGAAAGCAGACAAGCATACGCATTTCCTGATGGTAAGAAATACACGTCGCCTATAGACACCAAAGGTGGAAATGGTGCGTTGCCAACCCGAGGCTGGGATAAGCCTCTTGCGTGAGGAAGTTTACCGACTACCCTACCCTCCAAACCAGAACACGACAATGGCGAGCACTGACTCTATTGTGGCAGGGATAAGTAAGGCGATGATACCGGTCCAGGCGACTTAAATTGTATTGGGATTTTATCTGAAAAGCTCTGGGCTACGGTAGGAAAATAAAAAAAAAAGGCGAAGCCGAGATTGACGAACATGGAAACAGAGATTTTTTATTTTTACTGTTTGATGTTTGTTATTATTCTGTTCGACCAAATCTGCAAGTGGCAACATTGTTTGCACAACAGGAGGATAGGACTAACAGGCCGTTGTAAGGATCGTGAACTAAATTTCGGGTAAGTACAGATATTGTGTGACAAATGATAACTGATTAATGACGAAATGATTAGTCGTCCATGTTTAAAAGTTCTTTTAATTTTAAAAAAATGTATATCTTTCTCCAATGTTCTCAAATAAAACTATGTTTATATACTAAAACTAATTAAAATCGATTCAGCTATTTCCACGTGAAACTTAGAGTGAACTTAGTAAATAAAAAAACTATTTACAGGCTTGGCTCAGAGACTTTCAAGTCAAAAAGCGTCCCAACAACGAAGCGGCCAGAGTGGCGGGAACGGTTTCAGTTGCGTCTCCGTAATGACTACTACTTAAACGTTTCAGTGCGGGATCGCGGCAAACAAAAGAATTCGATAGGGAGGTAAGAGCTTTTCTCCTCTCCACTGTAAAACGTCGCACTACTTGCCTTTTTCCAGAAACTTTTAAGACCACATTTGTATTAACTGTGTTTCTGAATAACACATCAGTAGGTAAACAAGTTGTTTTTTTAATACAACAGGCTGCAAACGGACAAAAAAGTGTCATAGTGTTCATACTTCATAGTGAGTGATCACTGATCACCGTCGCCCACCAACTTCCGCAGTTGCAGATGCGTTGCCGAACTCTTAGGAATGAATCCGCTTTTTTCTTGAAGGTTTCGAATTAGTATTCATTTATATCTTGTGATATAAAACGAATATAACAAACAATATCTAAGAAATATGCATGTTTTTTTTAACCATACTTCGAGTAATTATATAATTGAAAAATATAACACATGTAAATTAGTGATAACTAAGCTAAAAAAAATTATCCAAACTATAAAAATTTTCGGATGATTTAAACACCGCCATTTTAACGCGCTTATTTGTGACGTCACCGTACACTGAGAAGTGAGAACAATAATTTGTCGACTAAGTGAAATTATGTGAAGTTTCATTACACTTCACTTAATTAATTTCACTATATACAAGTATTGATTATGAATATTGTATTGTTGAAAATTTTCATATTATGCCCAAAGATGCAAAAATAAAAATAATGACATAATTGACGTGGCGTTGACATTGGACAGTGAGTACAGTGACGTCACGTCATGGCGTTGCAAAAATACTACTTTAAAAGAGTTAATTTTATTAATAAAAACTTGAATATTGGCAAAAATATTTAAGTGGGTATATTTCTTTAGCAATAAAGATTACACGTTATTTTTTTGGGCCATATCTAAATCACATGCATATTCCGTATTGGGGCACAAGAAAATAAAATATTCCGAATTGAAGTTGTATTTTAGATTTATCGGTGTTGGAAAAGGAGCGGACGCATGAGATTTGGCAGCCATTAGAAGAGGGATTCGGTTTCGTTCATTTCTCGGTCACGATGTGTACAGTTCGGTCACCCGGTTCACCAGACCTCCCTCCGCCCCCTCATGAGAAAGAAGATAGTAAAGGAAATGGTGATAAGTCTGTAAGTATCACGATCATAACATCTGTAAAAACGTTAATTTACAAAAGGGATAATAGTGAAATAACTATATTTCCAATAAATATCTATTCCGTACCGTGGACTTCACTTTATAATTACATATTAGTTATTTTGGTTAATGGTCCAGCGGATATCATTAAACCATTGAAACCATGACACGAACGTGCTATAGTCAGTTATTTTATTGGTGAAAGTTAATGAAGATTTTTTGTTACATAGTCAAATCCTGAAGTAATAAAATAAATAAATATCGCAACTCCTATTTCCCCGAAGAGGCATGCAGAGGAACATACTTCCGTGCCCACGATTGGCCGACGTGTTGTGTCCCAACTCCCATGACGTGACAGGTCCAAAGTAGAACTCGATTTTGTATTGAATAATATAATTGTACAAAATATGATGACTTAATTTATGCTCATTTATATACCCATTTATCCATTATATCATGTAAAATTATCTTAGTTTAAGTGTAACATTGCTAATTGACAATTCGTAACTCCCGTATGGATTGGATGTTCGAATACTATATTATTTATATACGCTGGCTACCTTACTTTTTGAAACGCGTACCACATCAATGGATATTTTTATTGTTACAGCGTTTAAAATGTTTTTTTTATGGGATTAGGAAGCAAACAAGTAGACGGCCTTCCTGGTGGTAAGAGATCGGGGTCTATAGACACCATAGATGTTAGATGTGTGTCGTTGTCCTGTGGCCAGGATTTTAGACCTAATGTCTACCGTCTACCCTACTATCCGCACCGGATCACGACAATGTCATTACGGTGGTAGGAATAGGTAAGACGGTAGATCCGTATCCGGGCGAGTTGTTGTTATTTGTTTTATTTTTCATTGAAGCTTAGATTTAGCATTGCACGTGAGGTCCAACTAGTTAGGTTCATTAGAAAGCTAAAACTAATACTTTTGTTTTAGGCATCTTTGTTAAGCAGTGAAAAAAACGCTGTTGGAGTTTTAGAAGTCACGTTGTTTGGGGCAAGGGGCCTGTCCACTAAATCCAACGCCTACTGTGTTCTAGAAGTGGATAACGAAAGGGTTCAAACACATCGGGCTGGAAGCAGCTCGGAACCGAGATGGAATAAAAATTATAAATTGTAAGTAGTGTAATATGCTTGCGTCGCCATTTTAATACTTTTAAGGGGGTAATAAACTCGCATTTACCACCAATTTTTGTTGTAGATCTCTATAAGTAGCAGTGATAGTTTTCCAAGTAAAATGCAGAACTTTAATAATTATGTTTGTATTGACATTGAGTAAATAATTTAAATATTTATATTCATTTACACCAATGTTTCACCCACGTACGGTTTAAATAGAGAACAATCTAATAAAAACTATCTTAAGGACATCGCGCTATGATCATTAAGAGTACCTAAATATAGTAAAATATCAAAAGTAAGTTTATTATGTCTTACGCAGCGCACGCAAGGAAAGATCTCAAGCATATTTTCCCATTTTTACAACTATTTTAATTGCTGTTTCACTTCTTTTCCGCTTTTATGTTACATATCTTTCTTCAATTAATGGGCTATTCAACAAAAAAAATGTTTCATCTTGTGCCAGTAGTTGCTGAGATCGCTTGAGCGCTTCCACCAAAACAAACAATTTATTAAGCTTTATGATGATAGTACATATTTATTTATTTCAAATGTTTTATAATATAGACATCTCTGCAAATTTCTTACGAATATAGATTATCTGTTGCTATTTTTCGTTTAGTAATTAACACCTCCCTAGTTTTTAGTTAATAAATACAAGTTTATTCGTATCCCTAAATCGGGCATTACATAGAAACGCACCGTCGCGCGACTAACATACAATTTAGGTTCAGTTATAATAACCTGTAATTATTTATTTACTTAATTACTTTTCTTTTAGCAATGTTTATGACGTCAGCTCTACACTCGAACTGAAAATATACGACAGTTCAATAACAAATTCAATCTTGAGCGAGTCTTTGGGAAAAGTTTCAATACCACTACTCCGAGTACCAAATGGCGGAACACATTGGTACGCGTTGAAAGATAGAAATAGAAGAAATATTGCTAAAGGGAATTGCCCGCGAGTGTTGTTAAAAATGACTTTGGTTTGGAATCCAGTAAGTAACAGCTTTACACGTTAAAGCAATATTATTTTTATAATTTAAAGAGTTGATGCAGAAAAAATTAAAAAAGCTATACGTGTTATTGCTCACGCGTGGTCACTTTATACTGTTGACTGTTTTGTTGAGACAAGTTATATCAAACTGGCCGTGTGAAAGTGAGACAGTCAGTCCTATGAGAATGATAATAGATGTATAATATTGGGGACGGGTGTTCGTTAGGTTAGGCTTTGTTAATCTACAGATAGTACGTTTATAATTATAGCATTGGAACAATATTGCTTTATGGCAATAGTCAAAGGTCCCAAGTGATAATATTTTTTTCAATACTTTGAGTCAGTAACACAAGTACCTAATATACTTATTTCTACAATTTTAATGAAGGGTAAACAATATTTTATTATAATATGAACCCGCTAGTTTTGCTTTTAGTTATCTATGCTCGGATGATGTCTATACATCAATTTTTAATCGATTTATCTAGTAATATCCATGAAGCTAAAGGTGCGATCGTGATATCTCATTGCTATACAAGTGGCAGAGAATGAGGAATATACTTTTTTTTAACAACATAGTGATAAATAACACTTGCAAAATAGTGATAAATAATCTAAAAAAATATCTAAACGATCACAATTTTCGGTTGATTTGAACACCGCCATTTTAGCGCGCTTATTTGTGACGTCACCGTCCACTGAGAAATGAGAACAATATATTTTGTCAAGGAAGTGAAATTAAGTGATATTGTTATTATATATTGTACTTAAATATTGTATTGTCCCAATGTGCGAAAATTATCATATTATGCCCAAAGATGCAAAAATAAGGATATCTATTGACATGGCGTCGACAGTGGACCGTTACGTCACATCATGGCGTTGCGTTTTCGAAATTGGATTAATAATAAAAACTTAAATATTACAAAAATATTTATGTGGCTATATTTCTTCGGTATTAAAGATTACACGTTTTTTTTGGGCCATATCCAAATCACATGCATATTTTCTATTGTCAGTTGAAAATGAAGATTGCGGATTTACTTTAGTATGTCTTTGGAGACATTCTTTTGACTAAAAAAATAAAATAAATAAATATTGCCACGCCCATATCCCCGATAGGGTAGACAGAGGACATATGTACGTGGGTACCTCTATACCTATGTACGACAAGCCGACGGTCCTAATGATGTGACAGGTGGCACCTGTCACATCATTGGGACGTCGCTATATAGGGCACAAACCCCGAGTTTCCTCACGATGTTTTCCTTCATCGTAAGAGCACTCAGAAAATGTACTTTAAGTTAGAAAAACTCATTATTAAATGGCGGGGTTTAAACCTGGACTACCTAAATGGAAATTCGAAGCGTGGACCAATTGGATACAGAGGAAAAATGTGAAAATGAATGCCAAACGCGAGAATAATGTTAAAATGCGTGCTTATATTATTAATAGTTATTACGCGTAATTTAATTTACCATAACATTTGTATGGGACCTCCGTTCTCCGTTAAATTATTATTTATCTCACAAAAAAATCCTAGGGAAATGTCGGAGTTATCAAGACGGGAGTAAAAATACGGACGAGTAGATTTTTAAAGTAGGTATGTTAAAAAATGTCTTGAAAAAATTTTGCTAATATTATTGTAACATTTTTTTACACTTTGCCAGGTAAAAGCTGCGTTACGACTGTTTCAACCAAAAGGAGTAAAATATATTAAAAAACCGCCAAAGTTCGATGTGCCTTTGGTTTACTACAACATTAAAGTTATTTCGGACACGTTAGAGTTTATAGCGGAGTTGAACGAAGGCTTCAAGTAAGTGTTTTTGATAATTGTTAATTACTACTGTACTGGTGTAACGTATACTTTACGACAACAATCTGTGTTTGTTCCCGCTGATTACGAGGGCCACACCGAAAACATCGGGAATAGAATAATACATGTTATTATTAATGATGCACTTCTGCATTCGATCCAACCAATTGTTATAACAGTCCTGTCTCAAGTGGATATAGTCGAAACGGCCGATTTATAAGCGTCGACTCCCACTTCTGAGCCGTGAAACCGACGTCCACGTAACATTTCTTGATTCTTGGGAATATTAAATAATCATTGGGGCTCAGGTCGGGCTGTACATCACCATCAACTCCATCACTTTATTGATAGATCCATAGATTTATAAACGCGATCGCGTTATCGTGCTGAAGGATAATGCATCGGTTCAGATTATTTTTACGTAGTTTATCTGCATCGTTCTTTGTTTCTGTTATTTATAAAGGAATCGTAGCCACGTGTCCAGCTTGCATACAAAAGTAGCGACCATTGTTTTTAATACGGGATGAGACCGCACAACTTTTGTTTGCTTGACCTCACCCTCGAAGACCCAAAACGCTGATTGGTGTTTCCTTTTTTCTATACTAATATTATAAAGAGGAAAAGTTTGTTTGTTTGTTTGTTTGTTTGTTTGGTTGTAACGAATAG
>DVZL01006334.1:0-11443 GCA_018236625.1 Lasaia peninsularis | reverse complement strand
AAATGCCGCCATAATGATGTGTTTAGGTTCTGAGGGTAGGTAGCCGGTAGACTTGTACATATTACAACATCTATAGTGTCTATAGGCCAGAGTTATCTCTTACCATTACGAATATCAACTGACCTCTGCAAGGACTTACTTAACATTCATTACTCTGCCTCCCTCGTAAAGTACGAGTGACGTAAAGGCGTATTATTGTAATGTCGACTCTCATAAAGCTAAACATAATACACCTTTCCAACAGTATTTTTAACGTCGCACATTTTAATGGCCTCGGCCTAAATAATCGAGCGATTTGGGGCCCTTTCAATGAAACTGCCCACTGTTTCACCGTTTCTTTTGTTGCTTCTATAATTGTTGTAACATTTCAACATATACATATGTTAAATTAAAAATACATGTAATAGCACCTTAAACTTAAGTTCGATGATCCGGTGCTGTGAAAAGCGAAATCGGTTTGCTATTTTGATAATAATTTTCAATTACATATAAGTAATACCTACTTGAAATGCATGTGTTTTTAATTTCATTCTAGGTCTCTAATAGAATCAAATACTCATAACAACTGTGTTAGATACGCGCTCTTTCGTTTATAGGGTCCCGTACTTAATGGATAAATTTTCTGATCATTTTACAGATGTACTTCTGTTACCGCTATTTCTTATGGGTTTATGCTAAGAAACAGAATAATATAAATTTTGAAGAGACCATCCATACGTGATTTTTGCTTTCGTATTTGTTGTTATAGTGGCAACAGAAATACATAATCTTTGAAATGTCTGCACCAGGAGTCCTAAGGTAACAGACGGAACCCTACGGGTAGGATAGGTAGTCTGGAGGTGGTGATTTACTCAAAGCTGGGCAAGCAGGCTCACTTGACCAGTTTCAACGGTCTAGCTATCGCGGTTTCTGAGAAACGGCCTGGTGACAGACAGACAGGCAGATAGTAAAGTCACAGTAATAGGGTTCCGTTATATACTCTTGGTGAACGGAACCATAGAAAATGACTCACAACGATGAGGCAACATTAATAAACTGTCTAATAATAATAAATTCCTAAATATGTACAGTCGCTGTATAAATTAATATATTAACCACACATATTGCAGCATTTTGTCAGCAAGCGTACCAAATGACTACCTCGCGGAACGGGTTTTTATTTTTATAAGAAATACTCTATGACGACATTATTGACATAGTATGTATATTCGTAATTTTAACTAGTCATATAAGTTTTTTTATGGTAACACCGGACTGGATGATAAAAATTACACATCTGTAAAAACCAAAGTGGTTAATGTTGTGTTACCAATCTGAGGCTCAGTAATTTTCCGGCTACCCTATATTCCCAACTGTGATGCGACAGTAGCAAACACTGATACTGTAGAGGTGAATGATGATGTAATTAAAGTTGTTAGGGTTTGAATCCAGAAAATTTAATTTCAATCGATTCTAAATAACTATTTGCTAAATCTAATGTTTTAGTATTGATAGAGTATAAACAAATTTCTAATCATAATTTTAATATATTACAAGTAAATTTCTATTCAATTTTGTGATTCAAACAGTTTTGAAGTGACTCATCTCAAGAGCAAAACGAACGAACGCGACGGAAAGACGCCAGCATAAATTGAACCCCCCTTTCCTTTACTTTCTTAGGGGCCTCGTACAAAAATGAAAGTCCTTTGTGTGATGACACTCGGGAGTTCAAGTAACTCGCCAAATCGTGTCCATAGATGACGTCATACCACTACTACAGCCTTACCAAGATTAACATTCGTGCTTCTCAGAATATTACTAGATGCTCTAGATTTTCTAAGCATGATTCAACCCTACTTTTTAGAGACTAATCTATTTAAGTATATTAAATACGAAACTAATATATTCTAATAATGAAAAATAAAAGGTAAAAGCTTCTTCAAGCGCCAACGATGAAAAAATTCATTTTGTGCTAGCATGTGGAGGAAGCTAGTCAAGTATGTAGTGACTAGTGATCATATTTGGCACTATTATTTGGCACTTGATATTCTGCCTATTTTGCAAAGGACCTGACGTTAAGATATGTATGAATAGTATCGATTTGTTTTTATTATATAATAAAAACCACTAAGTTAGTTTCTAAGGATTGCAACGTGATTATACAGATATAACAAACGACGTGTCGTCCAATTTGGTGTACCTAATTGAAATGAGAAATTTAATTACTCTGCTATCTTATTAAATGACATCGAAAGGAAGAAATCTTTGCCTAATGGAAGTGGTTACCTAATGTCATTATAATAACCTGTTAAATACATTTTAATTTCGTAATACATTTGGGTGATAAGTTGATAAAACCAAAATACGTATACCAAAATGACACTTAAGTCAATTTAAATAAACGTTGTTTTTGATTTGGCAGATATGTAGAATTGAATTCTGAATCTTGGCTCAAGTTTTTGATATTTCGGTGCATCAGAGATGCAGTTTGATAAGAACCTCTATTTAACTATTTTTACAATATGCCACTAATTTTGAAGATTTTGTGAGAACAGGAAAAAAAAGATTTTTTTATATACGTACCTATTATAAAATATATTCTAAAATTTTCCACCGGAACGAAACGTGGACAGTCACTTAGAACATTCGACGAAAGATACTTAGCTGGGTTTTAATTTTTCTCACTTTAAAAAAACTATTATTATGACACTTGAATATTTGAAGTTAGAGAGATGGAGCTTAAGGTACTAAAGATTACACTCCAAACAACGACTTATCTCGAATATGTAGTATTGCCAACCCTTTCTATTTAGTCCACCCCTCGTTCTGCCAGTTTTGTTTAGTTGACAGAGTCAAATCAATCCGGCCTTGAGAGAGTGAGATACATATTTTAATATTGCGGATAAAACGTTGTTAGAAGTGTCATCGTCTATCATAATTTATCAATCCGGCTAATAGTTTAACTTAAAATTAAATATACCATCATATTCTTAAACCAGCGATACTTCTCTTAGTCATCTACGCTATGAACTATTAAAGACATCTCGTCCATTTCACGCGACATTTGACCATGTCACAGACGGTCAAGATACGACCTTCAGTTCTTCATAGATAACCTACGATAGAAACTTACTTGCAGTGAACTCCCACTAGTTACAAATTTAATCACAATTTAAGTAAAAGGTTCCAACTTTTATTAATCCTGTGCACATGTAAGACGATCGCTTCTGTGATCGAGCGTACTCTGTGTCCGCCATATACCTCGGCGTTGACGCTCCCACGTGCTTGTATATAACTTGGTAGGGCAACTGATTCAATTTTTTTTCTATTTATTTGAAAAACATAACGCTGAATGCTACTGGATTTGGGCCCAATGTGGCAAAGGACTTGCCACCTGTCTCATCATGGCATCTAATGTTGTCAACTAATTATGGGTAATTGTGTAGCTTTGCCTATACTTCGGAAATAGGCATGTGATATTTTTTATGTGTACGATGATGCCGAAAATATTGGAATGCAGATAAAATAGATTGAATGTATTTTTTCAGAATTCAAAAAGGATTGGTCAGATCACGCTCTGTGGTGGCCCACACGAAACAAATGGCTTGCCAGGCCCAAACACACTCTGGACCAATATGGCGTCCACGCGGATGCCGCACTCCACTTCACACCCATGCACAAACCCCTGAGGATCCAGCTGCCAGACTTGAGGTACATCGACTGCAAGATTGACTTCTCCATTGACACATTCAGCGCGGTGGTCCAGCTTTGTAAAAGTCTTGGTAAGTATTCTTCTAATCTTGACCTATAGAAAAAGTGCGGAAAGAATGAAACCTAAAATGCTGAAAAAAAGATATAGATATAGGATGGCTGTAGGTACCCAGGGAGACCTAGGTTGGCATTCTACGACCAAATTGCTCGTCTGTTACCCTAGAGTGATGTCGAGAGTTTCCGAAACCCGGCGTGTTTGTGTGTGCCAGACAAATATGGGTTAGTGACTCCTGGCACTCGATGCTCCTCTATCCAGCAAGGGATCTGGCGTGAAGATACACGTGTATATATAAAAATAGTATTTAATAACAAGTAGATTGTGTTAGTTGGTGGTTCCAAGGTAATCTTCATCATTAGTGTGATATATTATCGACCTCGTTAGCGCGTCATCCAAGACCCCAATCTAAGATTGTACTAGTTGGCCTGATCATTTTACATATCAAGCCTATTGTTCCCTTTCTGAAAGTCTATACTTCGTTATGTTGCAGCAATTATGAGGAGAGGGTTTGCAATGGTAAATAAAATTAACCCCAAACCAAACTTTAAACATAAATTTAAATCGCCAATGAGCAAACGATTTACTAAATGGTAAGAAATAACCGTCACATATTATAAACATGTTTTTTTTTATTTAAAGTGCCAGTACTTTGGTGGTGTCTTCTACTGACAGGAGGACGATTTTATCAAAAACTGACGTTTTGGGGAGTTTCTGCACAACCCTTGTTTACCACTGTACCCCAGTCTGCATCTCATAATATGACGAAATATTTATAAAACTGTAATTAAACAATTACAGGTATACGGCATCCCGAAGAGTTATCCTTATGTTATCCACTTGAACCGTCACACTTAAAACAGAACTATCAGAATTTAAAAGAAGCGAAGAAGATAAAAGCCACACAACCTCCAGACACAAACACGTTTATAGCGGCAACACGAGGTTCTTCCAACAGTCTGGACAGGTCCATGGCCTGTCCCGCCACACCGCCACCTCCGAGATCACTGTCTGCAACTCCAGTAGCTTCACAACAGGTTAGATGCAAAGTTTTTCTATATTAGTTTATCACAATCGACTCCAACTTCGATCAGTCTTGACTTTCTGTCCTGCTACATAGCAGTGAGATCCTGTGATGTTCCCTGCCACTTTATTTTTTAGCTGCCATATTGAAAGAATTTTTGTATGGTTGGTCAACTAGAAGCAGCAGAATAGTGATAGTGGTATTCTATATTAAAATAGTGTATTACCATCATCTAGGAAGGTTATGTGTTCCAGTAAGTAAAAACAACCTGATTCTCTGTGTAGAATAGACCATCTGCCTTCCTACCAGGCAGCTCGTAAGAGTTGAGGATAGATTAATTGGGTCACCACCAACATGACCACTGTTGGTGGAGTGCTGTGCAGCAACTCGGCCGGGATATTGTCGAGTCCATCAGATCGGACATCAATCAAATTGTACATAAAATGTAAAAGCCCGACCACGAGACAGCGACGCACCTACAACATCTATGGTGTCTATAGGCCACGGTTGTCTCATACCATCATGAGACCAGTGGTCTTGTTCGTTGTCTTATTCCTATAAAAAAACCTCTGACATGTACTTTTACCAGAATCAAATTAAAAATAAGATTCGACAAATAAAATAAAAGTAGTGAATCGTATAAACTCAATAAAATGTTTTGTGATTACAGAATGGCACATTACGCAGATACGGAGGCCACATATACAGCACGCAGAGTGACGGATCGAGCGACGGGGGATATTGTGGAACACCGCCAAGAGCAGCCTCACTGGATGCACTGGATTCACTTGCTGAACTATCTCTCGCTGACTCCCCCCTAGAACCAGACAGCCAATCGAAGGAATCACTTCTCACTCCCAAATCGTTGATGGAACGTGCACGAATGAATGTGGGGTGAGTATCTATGAACTATTTAAAATGTCCAATAATTAACTCTTCTTTTGCATTTCTCTACCTTCTGCATCCAGTACAGCGACTGGTCGAGTAGCGGATTCACAGAACATTCTCGCTGGTTTCAATTTGCTGAACTATCTTAGTATCACGGAATATTGTAAATATGCTGCCTTAAACGTTGTCAGATCACGCAAGACTTCCGACTGTTTATGATTTGCCAAAGTCTCAGATTATTATAGCAATTTACTTATTATACTCTGGACCACGACCAACTTGGTTGAAACGTCGAGTAAATAAGAAAGTGAATTCACGCGTTCAAAAATTAGTTTAAAAAAATGTAGTAATTGTAGTAATGTTAATGCGTAATAAAAAGTAGCTAACCTCTCAGAAATCTTTTGGTGGCCAACGTGGAGAAGAATTATTTCCATTCTTTATATTTCATTCACATTGCAGATGGCTCGATTCATCACTATCAGTAATGGAGCAATATGTCCGTGAATGGGACACTCTTCAGCTTCGCTTCAAATTCTACTCTTTCTTCGACTTGACGCCACGCGCCCAAGACGCTCCCAGGCTCAATCAGTTGTATCAACAGGCTCGCTGGCAAATTCTCAACCAAGAAGTGCACTGTACTGAGGAGGAGATGTTATTATTTGCCGCATTACAGGTATGTCTCCTCTAATTTTAATATTGTACTAAAATCTTATGGTACAAATATCAAAGAAATTATAGGATTGCACCTCACCCAATACTATACGTATGTAACAACGGAATAAGCGGTTCTTATTTCTGTCTGTTGAGCCAAAATAATTTAAATTATTTTGGCCAAGTCAACAAGAATTTTTAACCAAAATTCCGCTGTCTGTCCATTTGTTATTAGGCTATATCTCATGAATCGTGATAACTAGACAGCTGAAATTTTCACAGATAATATTGTATTTCTGTTGCCGCTATAACAATAAATACTAAGAACAGAATAACATCAATATATAAGGTGCTCCAATACTTCAAAAGTGTCATTTTATTGCCGTTTTTTCAAATAATGGTACGGAACCTTTCGTGTGCGAGTCTAACTCGCACTTGAAGGATTTTTATATGAATGGTCCCATTTACAGAATTTGTTTATTTATTTAATAATAGTTCTTTTACTTGAGATCAGCTTGAATATTATATGGACCCATTTCTTACAGCTTCAAATTGAACTCCAAACCCTGGCCGGTGGCAGTGCAGATGCATCGGACGGGAGTCAAGGCCCATCAGGTGCAGCGCCGGAAGACGAGATAGACGCAGCACTCAGTGAACTGCAAGTGCAGCTCGAGGGAGGCCCGCCCGCGAGACACGACATCACTCACGTGCCCGAGCTGGCCGGATACCTCAAGTATCGAGGGTAAGTGTTATATTATTTATCATCGTTGGCGTTTGGTAATACCTCCACATATTCATATTTTAAATGAAAATAAAAAAACATTTTTGGATTTTTTTCACTTATTACTTATAATTGTTTTTTTTAAGTCGAACGGTTTCAATCTTTACAGTGTCGTCAGCAAAAAAAATCAAAAGACGGAAAAAATTCTTACGAAAAGTTGCAACGACACTTTTTCCTATAGTAACCACTGTGTGTATGTCGTCGCCGGATTGAGCTGTGCGGCGTGCGCATGTTTCTCTGTCTCTAATAAAAAGCAAGCCAGATATTTTCATTCCTATTTCACATTGAACAGTGTAATATATAATAGTAAATAAAAAAATTATTTATAATGATTATTTTTTTATTATAGATCAATTAGTGAAGGTTGTTGAAGGTTGATAGTTGTAATAAAAAAAATAATCATAAACTTCGTTCCATCCGGGTGTTCCATTCCATAAGTATAAGGGAAAAAATACATGTGTTTTATCATTTCGAATATGAATCGGGAGTAAGGTTTTACATTAAACATATCAATACAATCAGCCGTAAGCGGTTGGGGACTCCGAAACCATCAAGTACAACTTGTTTGGTACAATTAATAGAAAAAAATGTTCTTGTTAAATTTTTTTTTCTTGCCTCCGGGCGAAAATTAGCATCGTTTCTTCCACTGCGCTGATCAAAATTGCCACTCTTCTTCTGTCGAGCATAAAAAAGTGTTTACACATAGGGGAATAAAAATGAAAGCCTCAGATATCTCCTCTTATTTTATCGCCTTAAGGATGAAAGTATTATATTTATATTCTCACTAAATATATATATATACCGAAGTATATATTAGTTTTAATACTAATAGGTAATACAATATTTTAATCAATATGTATGTACAGTTTTATGTAGTTATGTATTGATGTATAATTAATTTAAATGTTTATTTCTTCCATTTCCTGCGGAACAACGCGTGAAGAACGTGTAACAACGATTTTTGTATGGCGTAAGAAGCTTCAAATTACCCTTCGAGTTCTTTTTTTAACATTTTGACTAAACTACAAACCTGTATAGATTTTATTTGTCAATTTTAACATAATAACGACTTGGTTCCCTAAAATGGGTGTAGATTCCTTTAAAATAATTAATTTACACATCTCAAAATTTTAAATAATGTACTTGATCACTATACTATTATAAATGCAGAAGTGTATATGGTTGTGGAATTTTTGGTATTTAGTAGTAAATTACATAATATCTAATCATGAGAAATATAAAATACTAGAAATAAAGAGAGAAATATATAATACACTCTCTCTCTCACACACGAAAAATACTGTTTAATGTATTTGTATTTTGACTGCTAATTTTTTTAATGACTTCACATCATCAGATTTGCCAACTCTGTCTATAAAAAAATAAACCTTAATATTCATTTTTGTTATGACTTGTAATTTTTTTTAGTTTTATTAATATATGTAAAAAATATTAATTTTATAAATATCTAATATGTAAAATAAAATTTGTTTGATCTGAATTATACATTACATTCGTCTTAAGAATCATAATAATATAACAATTTGTATATATCATGTGTGTATGATTTTTATTATATATTGTAATATAATACTAATGTTGTAACACGTAGTATAATTAGTTTAAATTTTTAATAGTCCGTTTTGACATTAAATGTAAGACCTACGTACTAAACTTTGTGCTCCCACAGAAACCAGTTTAGTAATCAGGATATGAATTAGCCTATGTCCTAATACTTGACTAATATTAAATTTCATGAAGTCTGCAATTTTTTAAGCGTTTATTAAAATTTTACAACATTAGGGACATATTAAAATGTGCATGTATTCGTATTACATACCGTAATAAATATTATTGTAAATAGCTCATAACTATGTTATTTATTAATTAATGCACAAATCTTAAGATGCATTAAAAAGAGAAATTGATTGGCTTATTGTAATTAATTGATTAAAAATGTTGTTGAAAATTTCAAGCGTGTGTATTAAATGTGTTGTAAAATTCGCCGACGATAGAGAGTATAAAATTTTTACTTTCCCTGACACAGTGTACGAACAATTGTGTGTTTTTTTTCTTGTGTGTAAATGTAATTAAAAACTTAATTTTACCTTCGCCTAAAGTTAATAGATGGCGTTGAAATTAATAGCGGTTATTTTGTAAACTACAATCTAACTTACTTCACCTAAAAAAAACATGTTTGAAAAAATTATCACCAAGTCAGGACACTGACTGGACCTCCCCAGGCATTTATAGCTTTTATATATTTCAACAGACGTCAGCGTTTTACCCTGCGCGCGTACAAACGGGGCTGGGTGTCATGTCGTGATGGAATACTACGCATACACAGCTCGCGGGAGGCTGCTGGGAAAGGGGATGCCCCGTCTTATGCTGTGGAGTTACGGGGTGCAGAGGTGAGATTATTTTTAATTTTCTTATAGAAAAAGAGGCAAACGGCCAAGTGATACCTGATGGTAAATGGTCCTTCCGCCCACAAACATCTACAACACCGGGAGTATCATTTATCATAGTTTTTTGAAGGTTCCTAAGTCTGTTTATTAAAATTTATTATTAAAAAAGATCTCAGTCACCAGACTGTATCTTATGAACCAAGATTGTTAGACAGTTGAAATTTTCACGGTTGATGTTTTTCTGTTGCCATCATAACAACAAATATTACAAACTGAATGAATTCAATATTTAAAGGTTTGTAGTAAAAAAATCATATTGGTTGTATGAGAGATATTATAAAATATATATTTTTTAAGACAACGGTTAAAAATCCTTTATGCACGAGTCCGTACTAAATAGTAAACACGTCATGAATTTGTTAAAGTGGCATTGAAAGACTTCAAAGATTTGAAAAAATGCTAACATTGTATCATATTGCAATGTCTAAAAAAATAATCAATTATATTTAAATAACTGTTATATTAATATAAGAGTTGATAGTTTTTAAATGAGTAAAACCATCAGTTTTTTGCGAGTTTCTTAAGATACGTTGATGTATTTGAAATTTGAATTGTGAAAGTATTAAGTATTGTTAAGTTTGAAGTCTTCCTAGTGTAAATTACTTTTATTATTATACTAGCTGTCCCGGCGAACTTAATGCCACCCCCACTTTGATATTAATTATCAATGTGCGGGGTAATATTATGTTGATCGATTCGTAGACCTACCTGATATGCACACAAAATTTCATGAAAGTGGAACGAACCAAGACATAAGGTATCCTATGTCTGACTCCTGGATCTAAATTACCTCCCCACTAATTTTTAGCCCAATCGGTTCAGCCGTTCTTGAGTTATAAGTAGCGTGACTAATACATCTTTCTTATATCCTTGAGGATTGACGGTTTAAATATTTATATTTTTTATATTTTTGGTTTTAATGATCAGGTAACACCAGACGCACATCCAGCTTCAGGAAGATATGGCATCAAATTAGAAATACCCTCCGAAGACACCATGCATGAGATGTGGTTGAAGTGTGATAATGTAAGTTTTTTTTTTATGAGTCTCCTCTAAATAACGCAAAATACATGACACTTTAGAAAATGTCTAACGAAAAATTGTTCTGGTGAGTGTGAAATAGGATTGTACTTTAAAACGGTTTTCGAACACTAGAAAATCACCTGATTTTGACAGTCTGTCTTCTTCTACGTTTTAGCTTTATCCTGTTTGATATCAGATGATACCAGATCTCAGTGAGAGGCCGCGTTTTGATCGGGTGGTAAATTTTTGAACGGTGTAGACTCGTAGTATTGCTCGTATTACCCATAAATTAGTAGTAAAGTACATTCGTTTAGATACGGTCGCCCCAGGGGCGTGCACTCCATAGAGGCACATAATCACTGTTTACGCTTTGAGACAGGATGTGCTCTGATATATCTAATTAAACTCCGACGTTTCAATATCATGATCACATACCTATGAAACTAAATATTTTTATTTAGCTTTTATAAGCTAAAATCTATAAAAGAATTTTCTTTGCAATCGAGTACTCCGCCTCATACCCAGTGTCATAATCCTGTGCACGCCGCTGGGTCGTCCTTATTCGTTCTGTCGAGGCAGTTTATGCGTCAAAGGACGTAGCCGCATTAACAAAGGGGCCACGCGGTACTTCCGCCACTAGTGTGCATTTCGTCTCCTAACAATCATCCGTCCCGAATATGTAGTATCGCTAACTCTTTCTAAACGTCAAAACAAATTGGTCTCGTGAGAGTGGACAGACTTACGAAGACCAGTCGGACTTATGAAGGGTTTAATATATCATATTGCGAACAGCGGGGCTATTGTGTATCTTTTTGACAGTTAAATGATACGAACTCCGAGCCCGAATTTTCGTATATTCACTG